>JARQOC010002324.1:0-26817 GCA_033576535.1 Allobates femoralis
TAGTTTGGTTGAAAGTAAACCAGTTAAACCTCATCTGTGCCTCAGCCTCTGATTTAACAGCTACCCTCTATCCAGGATTGGGACCATCACCGCTGAGAGAATTTGCTGTGAATCAAGTAAGTGTCTGTGTCCTTAACATCTCCTCACCATACTTCCATCTTCATCCATCATTAACTTTAACATCACCTGTCCAGGGGACCCTACAACCCTACCCGGAAAAGGGCTATACCATCTCAGCTGCCTCTCACCATCATCCCCTGGCCAGTACAAGGCAGCGGTGGCCATATATAGCCACATTATTCCGGGTGGCGTCACGACAATAACATCTACAAACTTTATAAATTATATAAACTTCTAAATCCCCTGTAAATACCCCCTTTTAGGAGTGTGCCAGCCTGGGGCCACGGCCTGGGTCCAGCCACCAGTGACTCCCCCAAGGAAAGGGACCCTGCGCCGGGTATCCCGGTCCCCTAAGCTGGGCGGCACATCTCTCTTTGGCGTCACGAACAGGATTTACCGTGCCTGGTTAAATCGGGTACTGTGTGCCGTGATTAATGCCGAAAATTGTGAGAAAATCCGAGAAAAATTGACTTTTTTATCAAAAAGTGATTTTCCCATTGGAAACCATTGAAATAGACTTTTCCCCATTGACTAACATTGAAACAAAATGGCCGCCAGCCTCTGAGGTAAAATTGCATCATCACTAATTACCTCATAACTGCCACAGCACGAGACTGCTATTTGAACTGTGTCATAGCCCTGAGCTCTGATCTGACTGAAAAATTTCAGATTCCGCCATTACTGAGCTCACGGCGAGCAGAAGCAGCAGGGGGCGTGTCTTTGTGGGCGGTACCAAGCTGAGAGCTCTGACGTCTGCAAAAGGGGAAAACCAATCCTGCTGCACAGCGGAACGATTATACGGCATCCCGACGGAAGCAGAGGACCGGAAGGGTCCGGATTAACTAAGGGGGCGCAACATGTCGCAGCACGGAGACGCCGAAACACTCGGCGACACAAATGCAGCTGAAGCACAAAACAGAGCGCTCGGCAGCACAGCGGCGCAAGGTGCAGCGCCCATTATGCCGATGTTGATGCCATATACCCCAGGTGCTCCATGGCTTCCAGTGTATGAAGGTAAGCCTAATACTTTTGATGATTTTAAAGAAAAACTGCTGGCCTATTTAAACATGTTTCCAATGGCAGAAGTTCAGCGTGTCGGTTTGCTGATGGCACAGTTAAGTGGTAATGCCAAGCGAGAAGTCACAGCATGGTCCGCTGATCTAAAAGACACTGCTGAGCATATTCTAGCTGGATTAAAGGCAGTATTTGAAACTACTGCTGGTAGCAAAGCAAAGACCAAATTCTTCAATTGCAAACAAAAGGCCAATGAGAGTGTGAGAGACTTTGCCCTGAATTTACAAGAGGCCCTTAAAGCGCTTACACTGGCTGAACCAATGTTTAACACTGGCGCTGATAAATTGTTAAAAGATCAATTCATTGAGGGACTATTAACCCCTTCTCATCGAGGGCATGCGAGTATGCTGACTTTCAAGGACCCTGAAGTGACATTTGCCCAGTTAAAGGAGAGCGCTATTCGTCTCCAGCAGGCAGAGGCACTTTGGGATCAGGATCCTGAGCAATCCATTACAGAAACCCCTCAACAACAGAGAGTGCTAGTGACATCAGTTAAGCCCCTGGAGGCCAGTGCTAATGATGCTTTCCAGCAAAAGCTTGACTCTCTAACAGACATTGTCACCTCAATGGCTAAAACCATGCAGGAAATGAGAGAATCACAGACTACATCCAAGATGGAGTTGGCGAACCGCAGAGAGGATATTCCCTGGATGAGACCCCAGAGATACCCAGCGTGGAGAGGACGACCCAACGACCGTTACCAGCCGGATGGACAGCCTATTTGCCGCCGTTGCCGGAAGCCAGGCCACATCGCCCGCAATTGTGATTTAAACAAGGATCCCCTGGGAATGTGGGCCGCTTCGCAGGAGTGAACTTTCAAGGCCCAACATCCTGGCACGATAAGTACGTCGGAGGACGTCCCATTATTCCCATCGTGCTGGACGGTATTCCCATCAATGCCTTGTTGGACACTGGTTCCCAGATTTCATCTATACCACATATCCTTTATAAGAGGTACTGGGCAGATTCAGACATTGATAAAAGACCATCTAATGTTGAGCTAAGTATATATGCTAGTAATGGAAAATTGGTACCACAAGTAGGATTTAGAGAGATGACCATTAAGATTGGTAGAGCAGAATTAAAAAATCAGGGTATCATAATTGTTGATGTTAACCGACGGGAACCTTCTGTATTGATAGGTATGAATGTTTTAGAAAATTGTTTTTCCGAGGTTATTACTATTTTACAGCAATTTGCGGAAACTGCCCAATCCTGCCAGCAGAGAATTCTCTGGAGAGAGATAAAAGCATTGGTGCTGAAGCAACAAGTAGAGGTTGCAGGTGGAGAAATCGGCAGTGTGAGGGTAAGTGACCCAACTCCTATAGTGATACCTCCAAAAACTGAAATGCTGGTATGGTGTAGAGCAGCCATTGGTATTAAAGGACGAGATTACCAAGCCTTGGTAGAGCCTGTGTACACTGATAGTAGACCCACGATATTAACGGCTAGAGGAATAGTCGAGGTACACAGGGGAAGAGTGCCCATACGTCTTTTGAATTGTGGAGAGGAAGAGGTCACTTTACCAAGGTACGCTACAATGGCCAAGCTATACACTGTTGACAACAATGCCATCATAGCCATTGGGCCCTTGAATCCGTCATGTCAGGCGGACGACAATGGTTCAAGTGGAGAATTAGAAGATTGGTGTCAGCAGCTGCATATAGGTACAGATTCAACACCTACCCACCAAAAACAAGGGGTGTACCGACTAGTAGAAGAATATGAACGGGTCTTCAGTAAACACCCATTAGACTTAGGACAGATTAAAGGGGTAGAACATACAATTCCTACCGGTAACCACCCACCAATAAAAGAGAGATATAGACCCATACCGCCCGCTCATTATCAATGTGCTAAAGACATGCTGAGAGAGATGAAACAGGCCGGGGTAATAAGAGACAGTTGTAGCCCCTGGGCAGCCCCTCTGGTAATAGTTAAAAAGAAAGACGGAACCATGAGAATGTGCGTAGACTACCGGCAGATTAATCACATTACCCATAAAGACGCCTACCCCTTACCTAGAATTGAAGAGTCATTAGCTGCTTTAAGATCTGCTAACTATTTTTCCACCTTAGACTTAACAAGTGGGTATTGGCAAGTCCCTGTGGCTGAGGAAGATAAAGAGAAGACAGCGTTTACCACCCCCATGGGTCTCTGTGAATTTAATTGTATGCCGTTCGGACTCTGCAACGCACCCGGTACCTTTCAGCGATTGATGGAATGCTGTCTCGGACACAAGAACTTTGAAGCCGTCCTTCTGTACCTAGATGATGTAATAGTCTACTCAAAGACTTACGAACAACATCTACAAGATCTGGCAGAAGTGTTCGAAGCCTTATCCCGGTATGGTATGAAGATCAAGCCATCAAAATGTCACCTTCTAAAGCCAAAGGTACAATACCTGGGACACGTTGTAAGTTCAGAAGGAGTAGCACCGGATCCCGAGAAAGTAACCGTAATAAGGGATTGGCCAAGACCTACCAGCGTGAAACAGGTGAGGCAATTCCTGGGACTGGTGGGCTACTATCGTAGATTTATCCAAGGGTTCACCAAGCTAGCAGCACCTCTACAAGACATCCTGGTAGGGCAGTCGAAGAAGCCTTCAAATCGCAATCCTCCTTTCCAGTGGAGTGATGAGAGGGAAGATTCTTTTGAAAAGTTGAAGAAGGCATTGACCGGAGAAGAAGTTCTGGCATACCCCGATTACCATCAACCTTTCATCCTTTACACAGATGCCAGTAATGTGGGTCTGGGAGCAGTACTATCTCAGAAGCAAGGAGGCAAGGAGAAAGTCATCGCCTTTGCAAGTAGAAAGCTCCGGCCTACTGAAAGAAATCCTGAAAATTACAGCTCCTTCAAGTTAGAACTACTGGCAGTAGTCTGGGCTGTGACTGAGCGTTTCAAACACTACTTGGCAGCTGCAGAATTCACCGTCTATACTGATAACAACCCATTGACCCACCTGGATACAGCCAAGTTAGGTGCGCTGGAACAGCGATGGATAGCCCGGCTGTCTAATTACAACTTCGTGATCAAGTATAGAGCAGGCCGAAAGAATGGAAATGCAGACGCCTTATCCCGGATGCCGCACTTGAGAGACGTGGAAGAAGAACCGGTAGAACTTGAAGAAATTGAACTACCCGCCTTCCATCGTCCCAAGGTAGGACAGTATCAATCCAGTGCCTACCAGAAACATCAACAGGTGAATCTCAACCCATTAGCACACCACAGATGGGCTGACACTCAAGACAGCAATCCAGCTGTGAAGTTGGTGAAAGAACTGCTGACTGAGCAAAGTGCGTATCCCAATGAAAATGCACCGAAAGAGACACATCAACTCTGGAAAGAGAGAGGCAAAATGTTCCTGTACCAAGGAAAGCTGTGCAGAAGATATACCAATCCAAAGACGCATGAGCTAGTATGGCAGATCATTGTGCCTAAACAAGATGTAAAAATGGTCCTAGAAGCTTATCACAATGGTGCTGGTCACTTCGGGTGGAAAAAGCTAGAAGTACTTTTAAGAGAAAGATTCTACTGGGTTGGAATGAGAAGATCAATTGAAGAATGGTGCAGAAACTGTGGTCCGTGCAACCTCAGAAGAAAATATCTAAAAAACCAAAGAGCACCACTCCAGCCTATAGTTACCAAGCAACCACTTGAGCTCGTAGCAATAGACCACGTGAAATTGACACCAAGCCGGTCCGGCTATGTCTATGCTTTAACCATAGTGGACCATTACTCACGCTTCCTGGTAGTAGTGCCCGTGAAAGATCTCACTGCAAAGACAGCAGCTAAGGCGTTCCAGACATACTTTTGCAGACCCCATGGATATCCGGAACAAGTACTCGCAGACCAAGGCACAGCATTTGAATCAGAGATCTTCAGAGAATTTTGCAATATGTATGGCTGCAAGAAGATCCGTACAACAGCCTATCATCCGCAAACAAATGGCTTATGCGAAAAAATGAACCATATTGTAATCGATCTCTTAAAGACTTTACCAGAGACAGAGAGAAACCTATGGCCAGAGAAATTGCCTGACTTGGTAGACCTCTATAACAATGTCCCGGTAAGCTCCACAAACTGTACCCCAGCTTACCTTATGCGTGCAAGACCTGGCAAGCTACCAATAGATCTAGAAATGGGCATCGTAAAACCTGACGCAGAAGTGCAGGATTCCAACTGGGACTCCCTACGCCAACAACAATATCGCCAAGTGCAAGAATGCGTAGAAAGGAATCTCCAGAAAACTAGAGAAAGACAAGAGCAATACTTCAACCAGAATGCTCTAGCAACCCCATTAAAACCTGGTGATCAAGTGCTCAAGAGAAACCGTCGCACTAATAAACTGGACAATCAGTGGGAATCCGTCCCATATACAGTTTTACCAATGAGAGTGAACAATTCTAAAATGTGTCTTATAAGCAAAGATGGTGGATTAACATCAGTACTAGTGTCAAGAGACAATCTAAAACTATGTCCAGAGACATTGAAAGAAAAAGAAGTCATTCAACCTGAACCAGAAGTTATTCAACCAGTACCGGTTCAACCTGTTGACGAAAAAGAAGAAGATGGAGTATATCACACCTATTTAGGAGACTTTCCTAAAACCTGGCCAACCTACAATGGTGCAGTAGTAGTTCCCATGATGGCCTTCTATCAAACACCAGAGCCTGTAATACCAGAAGCCCCAAGACCAATAGAATTAGAAGCAGACCCTGTACCACAAGACGTTCCTAGACAGGAAGAACAAATTCCTAGTAATAATAGTCCTGGACACGGTGGAATTGCCAACCCCACAAATGTGGAATTATCCCTAGCAGAACCAGAAGTACTTACTAGGTATACGTCCACTCACACCATCACATTGAGTACACCCAGTACACAAGCGTTACGCAGATCACAGCGTAGTACTCAGGGTCAATTACCAGCAAGATATGCAGACTACCAAATGTAAATAGATATTACAACCAGAAATATCTGAAAGGAACTTGTCTAGTTGTTAATTAGTAGTTATTAGATGTAACGTTAAAAAAGCTCAGTACCTGCAGAGACTATTCTGTATGAACTACTTGTATATTCTTGAACCCTTTTCTTCATTTATCAGCCCGGAGGCGGTAAATTAAAGCTCCGGAAAGACTGTTTTTTGAACATTCTTAAATTATTCATAAACTTTGTTGGAAAAATGGACGCTAATTGCAGTGCCTTTCCTAACAAATAAATAGCCCTCAAGGACAGAGCTGTATTAATGGACGCTATTTGAAGTGACTTTTTACAAGACTCTATTTTTTAAACTTGAGTGGTTTTTGTAACTTTTTATTTTTTTTTTAAGACTCTGTAGATATTATCTGTTATATCTTATGTTTATTGTCCCACAGTCCCGGAGTACTGTTCTTAACTAAGGGGGAATGTGGCGCCCCTGCGGGTATTAGCCACAGTATAAAATCATAATAGTTGCACTCACTTAGAAAGCCATGCCACTGCACTACCACCTTTGGCCAGTAGGGGGAGCTCCAGAGACACCAGAGACTTCCCTAGAGCTAAAACACTGGTGTGAGGTAAATTTTCAGACAGTTGGAGCCACGAGCTCAGAGTGACAGGAGCTGCATTGAGTTCCTGAGGACTGGCTGACAATTTCCAGGGCCAAGCCATCGGTCTGAGGAGGAGAAAACTGATAAGAGGAACACTTTCAGAATCGGGTAGCATCATTATCTACCCTAGATAAAAAGCGCAGATACGGATACCGGATCCGTGGCTGCATTAGTTATATACAATACAGCAACCGGAAAAACGTGAGGTAACAACAAGCTTCACAGGGCCAAACACAGCAACATACTAAGAGTTCAGCAGTACTCCCGGAGGGGGTAAGCAGAGAGAGACAAAGGACTCAAGTTGCCTGTTGAGTGGGACCCAGAGAGGACAGATTTGGGCCAGCAGCGAGTTCACACACGGCAGCAGGGCCACATAGACAGCGCAAGCAGGAGGTAAAGGACCCGGTGGGGCCTGAGCAACTGAACCCCTATTGCAGACTCCGGAGACGGGACTTGTTGTATTATAGTTTGGTTGAAAGTAAACCAGTTAAACCTCATCTGTGCCTCAGCCTCTGATTTAACAGCTACCCTCTATCCAGGATTGGGACCATCACCGCTGAGAGAATTTGCTGTGAATCAAGTAAGTGTCTGTGCCCTTAACATCTCCTCACCATACTTCCATCTTCATCCATCATTAACTTTAACATTACCTGTCCAGGGGACCCTACAACCCTACCCGGAAAAGGGCTATACCATCTCAGCTGCCTCTCACCATCATCCCCTGGCCAGTACAAGGCAGCGGTGGCCATATATAGCCACATTATTCCGGGTGGCGTCACGACAATAACATCTACAAACTTTATAAATTATATAAACTTCTAAATCCCCTGTAAATACCCCCTTTTAGGAGTGTGCCAGCCTGGGGCCACGGCCTGGGTCCAGCCACCAGTGACTCCCCCAAGGAAAGGGACCCTGCGCCGGGTATCCCGGTCCCCTAAGCTGGGCGGCACAGTCACATCACTGATTGACTGAACAATTTTCTGCCATTTTGGATGTGTTGAGACAGAATCAGGAAGAAGAAACCAGAAGGTATTGGAACTGGCGTTAGAGGGTGTTGGTGCGGATAGCATTACCTTTTTAATTTTTTCTTTAGAAAGTTACATCCCTATCATATTCTGGGCTGGGTTTCATATGTTCACATTTCTCTGCACTCCCTTGCTGGCTATATCACTATGTGGACCTGCGTTTAGGTGTTATGGGGGGGTTAACCATTTTGAGTAAACCCCAGTTTAAGACCTGCAGTGAGTTGGTTTCTTTCTCAGCACCTTTTTATTTCACCTCTTTTAAGTTTTGGGAGGCTCTACTTGATCTTCTTATTTGTGGCTCTCTTTAGCTTTCCCTCTCTACCTTATATGAATGCGTTTTTATTTTTTTTCATCTCTGGGTTTTCGCATCATCCTTGCACACCTCCCTCTCCCTTTGTTGGCAGAGTGTTGCGGGCTCCCCTCTGGTCATTTAGGAGGTATGAAAAACCCTTCAGCTACAAGGTGGTGTTTTGAGTTGTGTATCTAGGGTCTTTCTAGTCTACCAGGCCCCAGTTGGGTGTGGGTGCTGCATCTCCCTGTTGTTGGTCTTCTCTTTTTCCGTTATCATGTGTGAGTGTTTACACTTAAAACACATCCTTAGAAAAGAAAATCAATTTAAAATTGGTTGCAGTCAGTTGTTGACAACATATCAATATTACAGACTGTATTAAAAATGACATAACACTTCTAGCAACAGTATTACACAGTATGAAGCATTGCTAGCCACATAGTCATAAGTAGTCATCCTCAGTATATAATGCGCCAAGTCCACAGCACCAAAAATGTCTATTAATGTCAAGATATGAACTGTCGTTTCTAAAGTATACAGAATTACTTGTGTGATAAATTCATTACTGGTTTTGCCATCTGTAAATGTCAATGGTCAGTGCTACGGTGGATAAAAGAAGATGAGAAGTAGACCAGAAAGACAAGCTGCTGTAGACACTGACTTACTTGTAGTCCTCTAAGGGTCATTGGAATTGTTGTACAACATTGTATATTAGATCAGTATGTTTAGAATCTTCTCTTGTTATATTATGTTATGTCATGTTATGCACATACCTGACTTCAACGCAGTTAAATGGTGAAATAAAGCCTACAAACATAACAGCTGCACCCATGCCCTACTCATTCCTGTACAGACTAGAAGATCCCTAGCCGCACAATTAAAACTTATAACTCAGACCTGGCTCCTTGAAAGGCCATTGAGCTGTATCTAGTTTCTCCTGAGAATCCAGACTGGAGGTCGCTCCTTAAAACTAAGCAAAAGATTAAATTGTGCAGAGGTAAAGGAAAATAAAAGTGAGAAAACCAAAGGCATGTGCACAAGGGGGAATATAGAAGAATACTGAATGAAAGCAAAGGAAACTTCACACCAGCCTGAGGACTGGGGAAAGGTGTTAAGAAAGGTAAATGAGCTAACACATGCCAGTAACACAACTGGCCTCTGCCAGTAAAATCCCTTACTTACAGAGCTGGAACTCCTTAGCTGAAAGCCACCTAGAAATATAGCCAGCAAGAAAGACTGGTGCAAAGTGAGTATAAATAGCTCCAACAAAGCTGTTATAGGACAGAGAAAAAAATTGGAAAGTGAGAAACACCTGACAAGCAGAAAGCAAAGGAAGAAAAGCAGAGACCAACATAGCTCTGGCTCAGTGGGGAAAAAAACACACTATGCAGTAAGAGGTCACCGGATCGAATTCTGAAGCGGAACCATGACACTAATATACGTAGTACTCATCTGGACATAGTATTTAGACATGATGTTGTCCACGTGCTTCTGTGTTACTCATTTGTACAGAATATAATAAACATTTTCCCATATTAGTGAAATTGGATGCAAGAAGATATATAGTAGTTGAAGGTAAATCTGACTCCCAAATTATTCACATAAACAATTGAAAAAGAAATTGGTACTCACGGCAATTAACTGGTAGGAGTTATTCATCATGGCTATCAACATATTGAGTAACACAACCAAGGATATCACGTTGTATGTTCCAAACATCGTGGCACCAACAAACTCTGTGAACTCATGACGTGCTTTCACATTGGTGACATACAAGTTTAGAAGACCAAACACTGACCAGAACAAGGATTGCAGGGTCTCAAAAAGGCTGTAATAGAGGAAAACAAGACGATGTTCATGATTATTTTATGGTGTTTGTAAGGAAAAATCTCTTATTGAAACAATTTGGAAGAAATAAAATAATGCTAAATGTATTACACTCATATACACACACATCCCAATATTAATTGTGCTTTAAAGTGTAAATGCCATGTCATTGACGAAAACAAAACAGTACTGCACTGATTTTTAATGTTTGGTCACATAGCAGCTAAGATGATGCTGTTTTTATGCCATATGACATATTGGCTCACATTTTTCTGTGGTCTTTAAAAAACTACATTTTATGGCTGTGTGGGCATCATCAGTAGCTGATATGGAGTGCAATGTGATAGCAGAAAAGGGGTTAACACAGATCCTGATTGAGCTGTGTGGAGTCAGATGACAGATCAGAATCTTGTGCTAAAGGAGGAGTTTGCAGTGATGCTGACATTCTGACATTGCTTAGCAACTGTGTTGTAGTTTGAAGTAATCTGATATATAGTTTCCTCACCAGCTGCAGTCCGGACCTCACACAAGTCTAGGCCTCGCCCCTCCCTCATATGGTTATTTTATCATATTCAGTGTAAAGATGGATCTGAGTGAGAATGAACATATGTCTTCTTCACACACAGTGTAGTGGGGACCCCTTGTGAAGGTTTATGAATGGTTTTCAAGCAGAATTTTCTAAAGAAGTATATTTGAAAGTTTATTATAATCACTTGCTCTATACATTATTATTAAATATTGAGAGTCTTTAGTGGTTGATACCTTTTAGTAGCTAACTGAAAAGATGGTAAGCATAGTAAGCTTTCGGGACACTATGGCCCCTTCGTCAGGCTGGTAATGATACAATTTCTGAAGATACATACATATATACATAAGCAGGGTTAGATGCTGTAGTAAAAATATGACAGATGACGTAAAGCAGAATCAGGCTAGTGAGAGGGAGAGGAGATGGGAAAGTAAAGTCAAAATTCTAAGATAAGAGGAACCGATTGTAATATTGTTCTATGATTAGTGGCCTGTGGAGACCTGAAGATTCCTCAGTGAGTTGTAGAAAGCCTTAAATCGAAGGGAGACAGTTTACATAAGAAGTATCAAAAGTTCAATGTCCTCTAACTTGAGTCTGTTGGAGATGTGATATCCCCAAATGTCCTTTCATTTTATATAAAAACACATGAATCTGTAATGTACACAAATGCCCTTTCATTTTATATAAAAATGCATGAATCTATGTGAGACATTTAATCCTGTTTTGAATGTGTCAAAGGTCGTTATCAATTTGTATCCCCAATTCTTCTCTCTCTCTGAGATTTGAAGTTACTTTTTAAAATGAGCACACCAATATCGGTTTCATTGTGGTCAGGGCTGCAAAATGCTTTGCTACAGGTAGATCCATACACTTTTCTTTTATTGAGTGGCGATGAGAGTTCATTCTTGTTCTGAATTTTTGTCCGGTCTCCCCTATGTACATGCCTCCTGTTGGACATTTGGTACATGTAATTATATACACCACATTGCTTGTGATGCAACTGAAATTACCTGGGATCCTGTAGTCCTCATCTGTCCCAGGAATCTGGTAAATTTTGGTAAAATCCACTATTTTAGCTATACACAAGAGTCAACCATTCAACGTTAATGCCCAGGAGAGAAGGGCCATCCAGTCTTTGAAAACCAACAAAGAAATCATCATTAAACCTGCAGACAAGGGTGGTGCAATAGTCATGATGAACAAATCTGACTACCTGAAGGAAGCAGACAGACAACTGACGGACACATGCTACTACAAGAAATTTCAGTCTGATTCCACACAGGACTATCAGACTATGATAGTAGACTATGTCTACCTGACATATCTTTAAGATCTGATGACGTAATACCAGAAAGTCCAAGAACAAGCACATTCATTATCATCATCATCATTATTTATTCATAAAGTGGCATTGGATTTCATGGCGCTTTACATAGGGAGGGAATAACATGGACAAATACAGAACATAGACAGTCGAGTTTTACAGATACAGGAGGGGTGGGGAACCTGTCCACGAGAGCTCACAGTCTACAGGGGTGGGCGGGGAGACAATTATAGGGGGATGCGCCGATAGTGTAGCGGTGCTGCAGTCAGGTCTCATTGTAGGTCATAGGCATGACAGAAGAGGTGGGTCTTCAGGTTTCTTTTGAAGTTACCAAGGGTAGGCGAATATCTAATGTGGTGGGGGAGAGAGTTCCAGAGTATAGTAGATGCACGGGAGAAGTCTTGGATACGGTTGTGGGAGGATGAGATGAGGGGGGAGCGGAGAAGGCATTCTTCGGAGGATCGTAGGTTGCGTGTGGGCAGGTAACAGAAGACCATGTCGGAGATGTATGGGGGAGAAAGGTGATGGATGGCTTTGTATGTCATGGTTAGGGTTGTAAACTGGGATCTCTGAGGGATGGGGAGCCAGTGGAGGGCTTGGCGGAGGGGGGTGACAGGGGAATAATGGGAAGACAGATGGATTAGTCGGGCAACAGAGTTTAAAATAGATTGGAGATGTGCAAGGGATTAGGCGGGGAGGCCGGTGAGTAGGAGGTTACAGTAGAGATGTTGAGAGCTTAAACAAGGGTTTTAGCTGTGTCGTGGTCAAGGAAAGAGTGGATCCAGGAGATGTTTTTGAGCTGGAGCCTGCAGGAGGTGGCGAGGGCTTCGATATGAGGTCTGAAGGAGAGGGAGGAGTTGAAAGTAACCCCGAGGCACTTAGCGTGTGGGACAGGGGAGAGTGAGCAGCCATTGACAGTGATGGAGAGGTCAGGTAGAGGGGGAGAGCGATTTGGGGGTAAGACGATGAACTCGGTTTTGTCCATGTTCAGCTTGAGGAAATGAGAAGAGAAGAAGGATGAGATGGCAGAGAGGCACTGCGGAATTTTGGATAGTAGGGAGGTGATGTCGGGTCCAGAGAGGTAGATCTGGGTGTTGTCAGCATAGAGATGGTATTGGAGGCTGTGGGACTCGATTAGTTGTCCAAGGCTGAGGGTGTAGATAGAGAAGAGTAGCGGTCCCAGGACCGAACCCTGGGGGACGCCGACAGATAGGGGGTAGGCCATGGAGGAGGAGTGGGAGTGGATGATGCTGAAAGTCCGGTCTGTTAGATAGGAGGAGATCCAGGAGAGGACTAGGTCAGTGAAGCCAAGAGATTTCAGGATCTGAAGTAGGAGGAATGGTCAACAGTGTCGAAGGCAGCAGATAGGTCAAGGAGGAGGAGGATGGAGTAATGTCGCTTGCTCTTAGCGGTCAGCAGGTCATTGGTGACCTTGGTCAGGGCTGTTTCAGTAGAGTAGTGAGGTTGGAAGCTGGATTGTAGGCGGTCGAAGAGGGAGGAGGAGGAGAGGTGAAAGGACAGTTCTGAGTGGATGTGCTGTTCAAGGAGTTTTGAGGTGAAGTGGAGAAGTGATATGGTGTGATAGTTAGAGACAGAAAATGGGTCAAGGGAGGCTTTTTTGAGGATGGGTGAGATCAGGGCATGTTTGAAGGAAGAGGGGAAGACGCAGTGGTGAGTGATAGGCTAAAGAGATGGGTTAGGGCAGGGATGAGGACAGTGGTGAGGCTAGGGATGAGGTTGGAGGGGAGTGGGTTGAGGGCGCAGGTGGTGAGGTGTGATCGTGACAGAAGGGTGGTGAGTTGATCTTCTGACATGATTGAAAAGCTTCCTTTGAATGAAGGAAGGTGAGCGGTAATTGGGGGGACAGTGGGTCAAAGCTATCTCTGATTTTGTCGATCTTCTGTTTGAAGCGGGCGGCAAAGTCATCGGCAGAGATGGGGGGGGGGGGGGGGGAGTACGGAGTTGAAAGTTATAAATAATTGTTTGGGGTTTGCAGTGCAGTGCGTTAATTAGAGAAGAGAAGTAGGTTTGTTAAGCGGTGGTGAGTGTGTTCTTAAATTTGGGGAGGGATTGCTTTTAAGAGGTGAAGTGCTCAGCGGAGTGGGATTTCTTCCATCTCCGCTCAGCCACTCTGGACTCCCGACGTAGTTCTTTGGGGAGGGTGGTGAATCAGGGTTGCCTGTGTGTGCGTGTTTTAGTGTGTGTGAGGGGGGCGGCCTGATCGATGGCTGTGGTTAATGTGTTATAGAGGGTGGTAGCAGTGTCAACGTCGAGTGAGGAAGTTAAGCCTGCGAGAGGAAAAAGAGACTCAGAGAGTGAGTGGTAATCGATGAGGTTAAGGCTTCTGTAGGGATGACTAAGTGTCTGGAGAGGTGGGGATGTGGTTGGAGGGGAGAGGAGAAGGTCAGGAGGTTATGGTCAGATAGGATAGAAGGAGAGGTGAGTTTGAGAGGTTAGTGGGGGAGCAGAGGTGGGTGAAGATAAGGTCAAGCATATGGCCTTCCTTGTGGGTCACTGAGGAGGACCACTGGGAAGGCCAAAAAAGGAAGTCAGAGATAGGAGTCGGGAGGCAGCGGAGTCGGGGGTGTCGATGGGGATGTTGAAATCACCCATGATGATGGTGGGGATGTCGGAAGAAAGGAAGTGGAGGAGCCAAGTGGTGAAGTGGTCGAGAAAGGCGAGGGTGAATCCTGGGGGGTGGTAGATGACAGCCAGTTGAAGACTGCAGGGGGAGAAGATGCGGATTGAGTGCACCTCGAAGGAGGGAAAGGAGGAGGAGGGCGGTGGTGTAATTGGGGTGAAGGAGCAGTGATTGGACAGGTGTATTCCGACACCTCCACAGTGGGTGTTGCTGGGGCAAGGTGTGTGAGATAGAGTGAGTCCGACATTCTACACACTTCCCAAAATTCACAAATCAGGAAATCCAGGAAGACCAATCATTTCATGTGTGTGCACCCTCACTGAACACATTTCTGGGTGGGTAGAGGGTGTTCTCAAACTCTTGGTAAGAGACATCCAGCTACATTCAGGACACAACTGACATATTGAATAAACTGTCAGCAACAGGTCCTCTACCAGAAGGAACCATCCTCGCCACCATGGATGTGGAATCTCTGTAAAGCAACATCCCACATCAGGATGAATTAAATGCCTGCAAAGCCTTCCTGGAAAACACAGGGATTGATACTGATTCTGTGGTGAAGCTTACAAAATTCATCCTCACGCACATCTACTTTACATTACAATATGTAAATCTTTTCATGGCCAAGCTTGAAGGTGACTTTTTATCATCTTGTCCTATCAGGCCTCTGGCCTACTACCGTTATATCGATGACATTTTAATCATCTGGACAGAGTCTGAGCAACAGCTGAAGACGTTCCATGAACACTTTAATCAGTTTCATCCCACCATTAACTTAACACTCAACTACTCCTGCACTGAAATCAGCTTTCTGGACACCATCAGTAAACTACAGAACAAAGAAATAGAGACACACCTGTATCGGAAGCTAATTGACCATCCAACATATCTTCAATGGGACAGTTTTCATCTAAAACACATAAAAAACTCTACTGTGTATAGCTAGGCCATCAGATACAATCAGATATATTCCAACCCTACAGATAGAGACAATCACCTTGAGGACTTTAGAAAGACCTTTTTGAACCAGGGCTACCATCCAAGAACAATCGAGAACCAGATTACAAGAGCCACCAGAATATCAAGGAATCATCTCCTACATTACAGAACTAGAGAAGAAAACAACAGAGTTCCTCTCGTAGTCACCTACAATCCAAGTCTGGAGGTGCTAAGAGGAGCTGCACGGAAACTGCAACCACTCCTACAAAAAGATGCCTGACTAAAATCAATATTTCTGGATCCCTCACTGTTTCAGACAACCTCTAAATCTAAAAAACATCATTGTCAGAAGCGCCCTGTCCTCTCCAACAGCTACAGGAACCTTTCCCTGCAACCAGAACAGGTGCAAAACCTCCATCTATAATGACAGTGGACAAGATAAAGATTCCTGGGACAGATCAGGATTACAAGATCCCAGGTAAGTTCAGTTGCATCACAAGCAATGTGGTGTATTTAATATGTACCAAATGTACCACATTCAAAACAGGATTAAATATTTCACATGGATTCATGCATTTTTATATAAAATGAATGGGCATTTGGGGACATCACTGATTCTTCCGTTTTTATATAAAATGAAAGGACATTTGGAGATATCACATCTCCAACAGACTCAAGTTAGAGGACAATGAACTTTTGACACTTTTTATGTGAACTGTCTCGCTTCGATTTATGGCTTTCTACAACTCACTGAGGAATCTTCAGGTCTCCACAGGCTCCGAATCATAGAACAATAATACAATCAGTTATTCTTACCTTAGAATTTTGACTTTACTTTCCCAGCTCCACTCCCTGACTCTGCTTTACGTCAGCTGTCGTATTTACTACAGCATCTAACCCTGCTTATGTATATATGTACGTGTCTTCAGAATTTGTGTCATTATCAGCCTGACGAAGGGGCCATAGTGTCCCGAAAGCTTGCTATATTTACCATCTTTTCAGTTAGCCATTAAAAGGTATCAACCATTGAGGATTTTCAGATTCCAATATTTTTCTATCTACTGACTAACATGTTTTACCTTATTATTGAACATAAATTTAATCAGCGGTTACGCTTTAAGTATATAAATGACCTCACATCATGGGTAAGTGATGCCTTTTCTTGTCATATTAAATTCTTTCTGTGGTTACCAATGATGACATATACTTTCTGTACTAGCGTTGTACCTTCCATGATCTTATTGGTAAAGTTCTGCTTAAAGGAATTTTATTTTAGCCACCTAATTTAAGAGTAGCATAATGTCGAGACGGATTCCAGCGATGTCTCACTCACTGTGCTAATTTTAATAAAAATCATAGTTTTTTCAGCTGGAAATTATCACTAGAGGATTAGTTAACTTGCTACCAGGTAGTCATTCATATTCCTGAGCTCTGTATATCCGCCATTGATTGGCAGCTTTCTGCCTATGCATAGTGTACACATAAAACTGCCAATCAGTAGTGTGGGCGGGGCACTACAGAGCTCAGCATTTGGAATCTGGGTCTCTGCCTTTACATTATGCTGCTCCCAGATAAGGTAGTACAAATCTGGTGACAGATTCCCTTTAATGCCATCATAATAACATTCATTCTGTGGGAACAAAATGATACTAAACTTGTTTGCAAAGATAAATTAGCTTAAAATCCTGGTGGACAGAGGTGTACAAATTAATGATAATGTAGTTCTAAGAAAAGAAAGAGGGTCAATAGTGTAGGAACACTCATCTGCCTAATATAAATTGCAAGTTCTAACAGGGAGAACATGTTGTTCTGATCCCTCATATCTTGCCTAAAACATGTTTCTCTGTTACAGGTTTGGAACAAACTATAATATCCAGGGTTGGAGTAACTTTGCCAATAACCAGTTAGTCTTTACCTGGGTCGGTCTGGTTAGTCCCGGTCCAGTATTGATTTAGTAGGGATGGCGTCAATATTAACGATTCCATAAGCTTTGCTTTTGGAATAAGTAAAGTTTGAATGGTCTGTAATAACAATATGTCATTTTCTTAGCAAATCTACATTTAATCGAGATTTTCAAATCCTCAAAAGTGGGACTCAAATAACTGCACACATAAAAAAAACAAAAAACTTTGTACTTCTCATCCTCTCCAGGCTTATTCCCTGTTTTCCGCCATTGGTTCGGTCTGTGTAAATTGGCTGCAGCGATAACATCAAGACTACAGTATGTATCAGTCAATACAAAGCTTAGTGGCTCCACTGATGTACAGTTGATGGCACAAGCAGATATCTCCGATTGATGGTAACTGCTGATGCCAACTGTATGTTGGGTATCACTTTTGGGTATCACTTTTTTAAAAGTGGAGAATCCCTTTAAGCTTAAACTCTTAACAATCTATGATGTACATTTTTGACAATGAACAAATGCAGCTGGCTCAGCAGCTGACTCTACTTTGTCTGTGTCACATAGACGACATTAGTGTGTAACTGCAATGTCCTAAGGGTACCTTTACATGCGGCTACATTTCTAGGGTGGCTACAGGTAACTTACTGGTTGCAGTGAAATCATGGAGACAAGGTTCTGTCTTGTTGCTGTGTACAAATGGAATAATCTCTCCATGATTTCACTGCAACCAGTAAGTTACCTGTAGCCACCCTAGAAATGTAGCCGCGTGTAAAGGTACCTTAAGTGTGCTCTGATTGCTGTAAGATAGTCATTGAAATGCCACTGTTAAGCACTGACAGAGACATTTCAATTATGTTGAGAAAGCACTCAAGTGTCAAAAGCTCCCGCCCCCGCCAAGACCCTTCCCCCCGATGATGATATTTACAGCTGAATCATTAGTTAACATGACAACTGGGGGCTGCTCAAATCTCCTATAACAGCCATTTAGGTCCTTTGAAGCTCAGCCACAAACTAAGCTTCATAGAACTGTGATTTCTGGGGGGCGGGGCCGGGCGTGCTATGGCGGAGGTCGCATAATCCAGAGCTCCTGACTGCCCGGGCAAAGAAGCAGCCATACATAGCGACCTGTGACTATAAAACCTCTCTCATCTACGGTTTTCTCAACCGGAACCGACCCTGCACCTATGGGCAAAGCTAAACCGTCCTCTTCACTCGCTCCCAGGCGAGTATCAGATTTCTTCTCTGCTCCCCACGCCGTCTCCCTGCCAGACACCATCATGACGCCTCCCTCCCCCAGAGCAGCACGTGCAGCCAGGCGCGCACCAAACACATCAGGAGCCACAGACGGGATCCCGGCTGCAGATATCCCTCTAACACATGCCAGCATGAAGGACCTACTGGCGGAGCTCCGGGCCTCTTTACACGCTGACATGAGATCAATGATAGCAGAGGTAAGGGGGGAGGTGGGGGAGCTGGGAGCAAGAACGGACTCCCTGGAGAGGAAAATGACAGAGCTGATTGCTTCTCATAATGCCCTGCTGGACACTAACGAGCTCCTAGAAGAGCAACTTCTCAAGGTCCAGGCCAAAAACCTGGACCTTGAAGATAGATCAAGAAGGAACAATATACGTCTTAGAGGTATAGATGAGAGCATTCCCCCTAAGGATCTACGGGTCTTCCTGCAGGAGTTCTTTGCTGCAACCCTCCCAGACACAGACCCCAGAGACTTCAAGATAGACAGGATTCATAGAATCCCAAAACCATCTAACTTGGATCCCTCTTTACCAGAGATGTCCTAGCAAGGGTACATTATTTTGAAATAAAAGAAGAATTCCTCAGGGTCATCCGTGCAGGCCCTCATCTCCCAGAGAAATTTTCTCATGTAGTGGTTTACCAAGATCTTTCACCTGGAACTCTTTTGCAACGCAAAGCCTTCCAACACTGCACCAAGATACTAAGAGAAAATGATATCCCATACAGGTGGGGATTCCCTACAAAACTTATAATCAGAAAAGATGATAAACCTTTTGTTTGCATACTTCCAGAAAATGCAGAGAAGCTACTAAGACAGTGGGGACTGATGCAACAACCTACAGGAAGAGATCCCTCCGTTACCAAGTCGCAGATACACCCGACTGGAGCAAAGAGAGGAGGACGACCCAGAATCGATCCAGAATGGTTCACTGTGTGACATTATAACAGGTTCTTACAGGAAAATTGCCCGGTGTCTTTCAGGCTCCTAATATCTGGTTTCAAACCTCTTTGAAGGTTTGGTTAGTCATTCTCAGACATTTCTTCCTATCTCCTTTTCATACTTGACCTCTTTCTCCCCCCTCCCTCCTCTTCTACCTTTCTTTCTATACCCATTCTTTCTTAATCCTCTCCACCTTTTCCATCTTCCTCCCCAACTCCCTCTTTCCTCTGTACCTCCTCCTCACATTCTCCTCTCATCTCCTATCTCTTTTTTGTGGAACTAGCTGACAGCTAGATCCTAATCTACCTTGAGAATGCAATGCCCCATGAGTACGTTGTTTTTGGTACTCTATTTTTTACTTTTTTGTGGTAACATCCACTCCAAAGTTGGTTGTTTAGTAACCTTAAGTTTCTGTGTTTACTCTCCTAATGCTGATGTTTTTGATGCCTCATTTTCATCATGTATACCTCCTATTGTCTTTCCCCTTCCTCTCCTTCCCTTTCTATCCCAGGCCAGTTGGACTCCCAATCTCAATAATGAAAAGATTTATAATCATTCAATTTTAACTTACTATGAGTATTGTATGTGGTTCTATTAATATTAACGGACTTAACAGTCCAGAGAAGCGTTCTTTATCTTGGAAACAAATTGTTAAACTCCGGTATGATGTGTTGTTTTTACAGGAGACCCACCTGCTGGCAGCAGATGCACACAGAATGAACTCGCCGTTATACCCTCATCGTTTCTTCGCCTCCGCTGAGGTGAAGAAAGCAGGTGTGGCAATATTTGTACATAGGCGTGTTGCATTTGAATATATTTCTTCAGAGGTGGACCCAGCGGGGCGATACATAATGGTCAACTGCAAATTGAACAATACTCCATACTCCCTAATATCCCTATACGCCCCTAATGTAGGCCAAATTAAATTCTTAACCCAGACAATGGAAAAACTACTTCCTCTCACGGTTGGTAGAAAAATAATAGCAGGAGATTTAAATGCTCCGGCTGACAGAGGAATGGACTGTTCTGCGTTGGGGATATATAGAGCGGAGCTGGGTCCAATTTTTGGACAATTTGGGCTGCATGATGTGTGGCGCTATTTCCACCCAGAACAGAAAGACTATTCATATATGTCCCCCAGACACGGATCGTGGTCAAGAATAGACTACTTACTAATTGATGACGCCCTGCTCCCTCTGTGCCTCTCCGCCAGTATCGGTACCATCTCCTGGACGGATCATGCTCCCATAGCTATAACCATAGAGGATGCTTATGCGGTGTCCCCTACCAACTTATGGAAAATTAACGAATATCTATTGACTTTTCCGGAACATCTGGAAGAGATATCTACTCACATCAGAGAATATTTTATTTTGAATGACACAGGAGAAGTTTCCCCAGAGACACTCTGGTTAGCTCATAAAGCTGTCCTGAGGGGTAAACTCATAAAGTTAGCGTCCTGGGTAAAGAAACAACATACCGCCAAAATTAAATCACTACTATCCCAAATCCAAAAAATAGAACTTCAGCAGAGATCACACCCATCACAGGCCCTTACTGCCGAACTCATAGATTTACGTAAACAACTCCGATTAACCCTTCTTTTAAAAGTACAAAAAGACATGACTAGGTCCAAGGCACAATTCTACTCAATGGGAGACAGAGCAGGAAAGCTATTAGCACGACGAGTACGTAAACGCATGGCTGCTACTAAAATATCTCATATCATTGGCTCAAATGGAACTAAAATTAGGCATCCTATTCAGATTGTAGACCAATTTCGCACCTATTATAAGGATCTATATAACCTTAAAACGGACACCAATACCCCACAACCCACGGAATCTCTAATTAACTCATTCCTAGATAAAGCTACCTTACCAACCCTGAATCCTCAACAGATATCTTCTCTGAATGCCCCTTTAACAGAACAAGAAGTACTCAAAGCTATTCAAACGTCTAAACGGCACTCGGCCCCAGGACCCGATGGTTACACATATAAATATTATACTACATTTGCTTCTATATTAACTCCACACCTAACTAAAACCTTTGACTTCTGGCAATCCTCGGGCAGAATTAGAGAGGAAGGTCTCCAGGCAGTGATCTCTACACTTCCTAAGCCGGGTAAACCCCCCACATCCCCAAGCAACTTCCGTCCAATTGCTTTACTTAATTGTGACATCAAATTATATGCCAAAATTCTAGCTGGTCGTCTTATGGAGGTTCTTCCAGACCTCATTGGGAGAGACCAGGTAGGTTTCATCCCAGGCCGGCAAGCAAGGGACGCAACGAGGAGATTGATTAATTTGCTCGAAATCATGGAGAGGGGGGCGCCCCCGGTGCACTCCTGTCACTTGACGCGGAAAAAGCGTTTGATAGGGTGCACTGGGGGTTCCTTAGCGAGGTCCTAAACAGATTCCATATTGAAGGGAGATTCAAGGACTCTATCATGTCCTTATATACATCACCAACAGCCATGGTCCGGGCCTCTGGTTTCCTGTCAAGGAGATTCGAGATCACCAACGGCACGAGGCAGGGCTGCCCTCTCTCTCCCCTGGTTTTCGCCCTCATTATGGAACCCTTGGCTTCAATAGTACGCAATGCGGCGGAGGTCTCGGGGGTGTGGGTGGGACCAATGGAGCATAAGATTAATTTATATGCAGATGATGTCATTTTCACTTGTACACATATTCCCCAAACGATACCGGCCCTAATGTCAATATTGGAGGAGTTTTCAGCGGCATCATACTACAAACTCAACCTTAATAAGTCTTCCTTTTTCCCTGTCAACATCCCCACTAAAGACCATCAAGCTTTGCGCCAGTCCCTTCCCTTTACTTGGATTTCTCGGAACTTCACCTATTTAGGGATCCAAATTACTAACACCAAGAATCTTCTTAAATTAAACGCTGACCTCCTAGTGAAAAATTTACGGACTCTAATACAATCTTACTCCCCCTCGCAGTTATCATGGATTGCCAGGATCCAAATCACCAAAATGACACTATTCCCAAAAATTCTATATCTCCTTCGCTGTATTCCTCTACATTTCCCCGTAATATTATTAATCTATTTCAATCCACTCTGGGATCCTTTATTTGGCTAAACAAACCACATAGAGTGAGTTTATCGACCTTAACTCTTCCCACGCCACTGGGTGGGATGGGCGCCCCGAACATCTACAATTATTACAAGGCAGTCAATTTAGATATCTCACAGTTATGGTGGACCGGTCGCCATGACACGGCCTCACATCCACTATGGCTTCAAATAGAATCTTGGTACGCTCCTCAATGCTCTACCCGATTGTTGCTCGAATCCCGACTTCTCCGACACAAGCCTTTTACGCAGGGCCTAAAATCTATGCAAGCCTTACTTGGGGTATGGTCTAGTGTGAGCCTCCCCCTGTTGGGAGGATTATATCGTTATATAACACTAAGGGCCGTGGAATACTGCGTGAATTCTTCGGCTTTTTCCCTGGTGGGCTGGCGGAAAGCGGGAGTTCAAGTGTTGTCAGACTTGATGTTCCAAAACAAAATACAACCCTTTAACACTTTGAAAGCCAAATATGATCTTTCTACTGATATTTACTTCTCCTACCTGCAACTAAAAGACTTCCTCCGAACAACTAAGTTCCCTTTGGAAGATGACCAGTGTGTCGACCCGCGGGTGCAATCCCTATTCAAACAAACCACTGCTGCCGGTAAGGGGATCTCCATATTCTATAAAGCCTTGTCGGGGGTCGGTCCTATGACGAAATTGCCTTTTATGTCAAAATGGGAATTAAACCTATCGTTCACTACTTCCTTGGAAGCTTGGAGGAGAGCATCCTCACATGCTCTTCCTTTCACTTCATGTTTAAATCATCATGAACAAGCAAAAAAGTTGCAGTTCGGCTGGTATCTGACCCCCGAGAAGATCGCTAAATTCAGCAAAAACCCACAGAGGGGCTTGAACCAATGTTGGAAGCTCTGTGGTGGAGTGGGCACTGCTACACATGTTTGGTGGTCGTGCCCAAAAGTGCAAAATTTCTGGTTACAGGTTAATCACATGATCAGCCGGATTACGGGCCTTCATTTCAACCTGACTCCGCAGATGGCTCTTCTGGGTCTGGATCTCTCGGATCTTCCACACTTTATCAGACCCATGATTACCAACATTCTTATAGCATCCCGCTTTTGTCTAACTAAGCATTGGAAAACTCCAACCATGCCCTCTTTACAGGACTTGATCACTCAGCTTAATCTTCACTTGCAATACGAACTCATACTAGCGTCAGAGGACTCCAAACGCAAACGGATTCTAACATGGTGGGAAGCATGGGTGAGCTCGCCGCATAACACAGTACAAACACCTGGCGGAAATCCTAATTAAGAACAGCAAACAGAGATAACTTTACGATTGACCTAAATTCAAATTAACTAAGTTGATGTAACATTTTGCTTAAGGGTATATATTCTTCTTGGGGTCTATAACTCGGCCTACTCTCCTTTCCTCTCTTCCCCCTTCCCCCCCACCTTCCCTTCCCTCCTTACCTGCCCCCTTCTTCCCCTCCCCAATCTGTTTGTCTCAGTTATGTCACCCCCAAATGTTATAAGTTTTTGTTAATATTTACCCACCTGTTTGGGTACAAATTTGTATGATTAATCTTCAATAAAAACCAATTGATTTAAAAAAAAGAACTGTGATTTCTGTATATACTGTAAAACCTTGGCATGAGCGATTGAACGATCACACAATTAATTCCTCTAGGGGGACTTAAAAATAGGAAAATAAATAAATATAAGAATTTAAAACACACTTTTTTCCCCCTTTAAAAATAAAGAAAATAAAAAATCAACCACAGTTGGTATCTTTGTGTGAAAAAAAGTCCAAAAGTCCATACTATAAAACTATTGAAATGGTAAACACTGAAAAGAAATAACAAGATGCCAGAACTGCTACTTTTTAGTGCCACTTGATGAGCGAGTACTACCATGTTTGGGTTCTCGGTAATTAAAATAAGCAGGTCGGACACTCGGAACTCTAGTACTGAGTATAATGCAAGTCAATGGGAGACTCAAGCATTTTTCCAGAAGATATTCCTCAAAAATACTTGGATTTCCCATTGACTTCCATTATACTCAGTATTGCAGTGGTGGAATACTAACACTGCAAATCACCTTGAAAACACCATCCCACTGTCAAACATGGTCGTGTCAGCGTCATGCTGTGGGGAGGCTTTTCTTCAGCAGGGGCAAAGAAGCTGGTCAGAGTTGATGGGAAGATGGATGGAGCTAAATGCAGGGCAATCCTGGAGGAAAACCTGTTAGAGGCTGCAAAATACTTGAAACTGGGTTGTAGGTTCATGTTCCAGGAGGACAACAGCCCTAAACATACTGCCAGAGCTATAATGGGGGGTTTAGATAAAAGTAAATTAATGTGTGTGACATTAATTTAATAAAGTTGCAGAAAAAATAAATAACACTCGATAAGTGAGTGTTACTCCACTCCTGCTATATTTACCCCATGTTCATCTCTTTTGCCTAAAGGATATACACACCACCTGAAAGCACTTTCAGTAATATATGCAATTGGAAACAATCAGAACGTTTGTCAGCAGAAGCACACTTGTCCACTACTCGGAAGGAGGCAGAGTGAAGGGGCAACAATGTAACGTGAACACCGGCAGAGCTAGTGCCAATAAGTAAGGAAAGAATCGAATACAGCTCAAAACATGTGAAGTAATCTTTCTTTTAATGAAATTCAAAATGGTGCACTACAGCAAAAATGGTGCATGGTGAGCGTGATCCATGTCAACACGTTTCAAACACAAAATAACATTCTCAATCATGATTAGGAACACTATTTTACATTCAAAATGTATTGACGTGGATCACACTCGCCATGCACCATTTTTTCTGTAATGCACCCCTTAGAATTTAATGAAAAGAAAGATTAATTCACGTGATTTGAGCTGGATTTGATTTTTTCCTTATTCATTGATGTGGTTCTGGCAGGACTGACGTCTAAACTCCACGTGAACAGGAGATTGGGAAGGTGAGCTGGATTACATATTAGCTAGGGCCAATACCGCTGAAAGAGCGCCCACCCAGTAGGTGTATATTTCTTAAAAGGGGTTGATATGGTGATTGAGAAGGGATTGTCCAAGTGGACCACCCCTTAAAATTATAAGAATGACCATCTCTCAGTGCTGAATGTAGCTTTCAAGATAAAAAAGGTTGGGGACAACTGGTCTAAGATCTAAAGATAAGAATAATATATTTTTTTAATCCTGATATATATGTTATTGGTAGATATTATGCACTGTCAGTGGTGTTGAGCAGCTGGTTCCTTAGTATAACTGTAATATCCAATATAGAAAAGAGGCCAGCAGCACTCCGGTCCTTAAAAAACTTCCAACTTTATTTAATAATGGTGCATAAGCAAAACACGGAGAGAGGCAGGGTGTGTATGGGACAACAGCCTGTTTCACATGTTGTAGTGCTTCAACCGGTCCCGCCTCCAGAGGCGGGACCAGTTGAAGCACCACAAGGTGTGAAACAGGCTGTTGTCCCATACACACCCTGCCTCTCTCCGTGTTTTGCTTATGCACCGTTACTAGATAAAGTTGGAAGATTTTTAAGAACCGGAGTGCTGCTGGTCTCTTTTCTATATTGGATACAACTGCTTCTACTTAAAGCTGGCACCCGTTAATCCTGAATGTGGTTTATGGAGCTCTGGGAAAGATCCGAGGTTCCTCTCCGCATAGGTCTGTAAGTAGTGCTGGAGATTTCTTCTCTTTTTTATTGTTAGTATAACTGTAGGCTCGAATACCCCATACTTGTCACGGGTGAGCAGCCTGCCATTTTTTTTTAGATTTTTGGTTGATATTTTGTGTCCTGTCTGCTTACAATCTTAGGAACAGTTTGTGATGGTGCAGTTTTGGAAGCAGAGTTCACTTGTCAGCATGGACGTCTTCTCCTTGGAAACTGCAAGCTAAAGTGACAAAGGTCTGTGGAGACATCCTGCGTCATGTTATTCCACAGGCATTTAAAGGAGAGAACATTATTTGGCAGTATTCTGCCTGCACAAGACGAGAGAACGCCGCTTAACCCCTCTTCTATTCATAGAGTGAATGCTTGTTTATTTTAGCAATCGTTTTTCAAGTGAAGGGAACTATATAAATGAAGCAGCTAGTGAAAGTATCAGAACGACGCGGTGACATTATTTACTGCTGTACAGTATATTGGAAGAACACAATACTGCATATGATTACTGCGCTATTGCAGAAGATACGAGCATCTCCTATGTCATACACCACGAGAGCTAAGAACAAAAAATAATCATTTGTGCACCACTAATGAATATACATGTCA
>JARQOC010002325.1:0-26816 GCA_033576535.1 Allobates femoralis
CATACATTACATTGACTGATCCTCGTTTACTCCTGCACTCACTATCTCTCATGTACTACATTAATACTGATTACCATCTATATCTCGGTGCACACTTTCTCGTCATACTGTCTATACCTTATTATATCCAGACTCCTATATTTCGGTGCATCATCCGTGTCATATTACATTACTGATCCTGATTACCTCCTGTATTAACTCCATACTCACTATCTGCGGTGCAGTACGTGTACAACAACATTACTGATCCGAGTTACCTCCTGTATTATACTCCAGAGCTGCACTCACTTTTGGTGCAGTCACTGTGTAATACATTACATTACTGATCCTATTCCCCGTATTATACTCCAAGCTGCACTCACATTCTCTGGTGCAGTCCTGTACATACATACATTACTGATCCTATTACTCCTATTACTCCAGAGCTGACTCACTATTTGCTGGTGCAGTCACTGTGTACATACATTACATTACTGATCTGAGTTACCTCCCGTATTATACTCCAGCTGCACTCACTATTCTGCTGGTGCAGTCACTGTGTACATACATTACATTACTGATCTGAGTTACCTCCCATTGCTGTAGACGTTATACATTACATATGATCTGAGTTCCTCCTTATTATTCAGAGTGCACTCACTTCTGGGCATCATGTTACATACATTACATTACTATCTGATTACTCTTTTATCCAAGCTCCTCACTATTCTGTGTGCAGTCCGTCACATACATTACTATCCTGATACCTCTATTAACTCAGCTGCACTACTATGTGGTGCAGTCTGGTACATAATTCATATATCTATTACCTCCTTATTAATCAGACGCACACATTGTGTGCAGTCACGTACATCATTACATTTGTCCTGAGTTACCCTGTATTATACTCACTCTATTCTTGGTGAGTCACTGTGTACACTACTATGACTATACCTGTATTCTCCACTGCACCTTTGTGGTGCAGTCATGTGCATACTTACTGATCCTGATACCTCCTGTATTATACTCCAGAGCTGCACTCACTATTCTGTGGTGCATCACTGTTACATACATTACATACTGATCTGATACCTCCTGTATTATACTCCAGACTGCACTCACTATTCTCTGGTGAGCACTGTGACATACATTCATTATGACCTGAGTTACCTCTTATTATACTCAGGCTGACCACTATTCTGCTGGTGAGTCACGTGTACATACATACATTACTGTCCTAGTTACCTCCTGTATTATACTCCAGACTGCACTCACTATCTGCTGGTGCAGTCACGTGTACATACTACATTACTGATCCTAGTTACCTCCTGTTTATCTCAGAGCTGCACTCACTATCTGCTGTGCAGTCACTGTGTACATACATTACATTACTGATCCTGAGTTACCTCTGTTCTCCAGAGCTGCACTCACATTGCTGGTGAGTCACTGTGACACATACATTACTGATCCTGAGTTACCTCCTGTATTATACTCAAGCTGCACTCACTATTCTGCTGGTGAGTCACTGTTACTACATTACATTACTGATCCGAGTTACTCCGTATTATACTCCAGAGCTGCACCCTATTCTGTGGTGCAGTCACTGTGTACATACATTACATTACTGATCCTGATTACCTCTTATTATATCCAGAGCTGCACTCACTATCTGCTGGTGAGTCACGTGACATAATTACATTCTGATCGTTACCTCCTGTATTATACCCCTGCACTCTATTTGCTGCAGTCACTGTGACTATTACTTACTGATCTGGTTACCCTTATTATATCAGAGCGCCTCACTTTCGTGTGCAGCACTTTCAACATTACATAGACTTCTCCTGTATTATCTCCGCTCACCACTATCTGGCAGCACTGTTACAACATACTACGACTGATACCTCCTATACCCAGCTCACTCACTTTGTGGTGCAGTATGTATTATACTCCAGAGCTGCACTCACTATTCGCTGGTGCAGTCACTGTTACATACATTACATTACTGATCCTGAGTTACCTCCTGTATTATACTCCAGAGCTGCACTCACTATTCTGCTGGTGCAGTCACTGTGTACATACATTACATTACTGATCCTGAGTTACCTCCTGTATTATACTCCAGAGCTGCACTCACTATTCTGCTGGTGCAGTCACTGTGTACATATCATTACTGATCCTGAGTTACCTCCTGTATTATACTCCAGAGCTGCACTCACTATTCTGCTGGTGCAGTCACTGTGTACATACATTACATTACTGATCCTGAGTTACCTCCTGTATTATACCCCAGAGCTGCACTCACTATTCTGCTGGTGCAGTCACTGTGTACATACATTACATTACTGATCCGGAGTTACCTCCTGTATTATACCCAGAGCTGCACTCACTATTCTGCTGGTGCAGTCACTGTGTACATACATTACATTACTGATCCTGAGTTACCTCCTGTATTATACCCAGAGCTGCACTCACTATTCTGCTGGTGCAGTCACTGTGTACATACATTACATTACTGATCCTGAGTTACCTCCTGTATTATACTCCAGAGCTGCACTCACTATTCTGCTGTGCATCACTGTGTACATACATTACATTACTGATCCTGAGTTACCTCCTGTATTATACTCCAGAGCTGCACTCACTATTCTGCTGGTGCAGTCACTGTGTACATACATTACATTACTGATCCTGAGTTACCTCCTGTATTATACTCCAGAGCTGCACTCACTATTCTGCTGGTGCAGTCACTGTGTACATACATACATTACTGATCCTGAGTTACCTCCTGTATTATACTCCAGAGCTGCACTCACTATTCTGCTGGTGCAGTCACTGTGTACATACATTACATTACTGATCCTGAGTTACCTCCTTATTATACTCCAGAGCTGCACTCACTATTCTGCTGGTGCAGTCACTGTGTACATACATTACATTACTGATCCTGAGTTACCTCCTGTATTATACTCCAGAGCTGCACTCACTATTCTGCTGGTGCAGTCACTGTGTACATACATTACATTACTGATCCTGAGTTACTCCTGTATTATACTCCAGAGCTGCACTCACTATTCTGCTGGTGCAGTCACTGTGTACATACATTACATTACTGATCCTGAGTTACCTCCTGTATTATACTCCAGAGCTGCACTCACTATTCTGCTGGTGCAGTCACTGTGTACATACATTACATTACTGATCCTGAGTTACCTCCTGTATTATACTCCAGAGCTGCACTCACTATTCTGCTGGTGCAGTCACTGTGTACATACATTACATTACTGATCCTGAGTTACCTCCTGTATTATACTCCAGAGCTGCACTCACTATTCTGCTGGTGCAGTCACTGTGTACATACATTACATTACTGATCCTGAGTTACCTCCTGTGTTATACTCCAGAGCTGCACTCACTATTCTCCTGGTGCAGTCACTGTGTACATACATTACATTACTGATCCTGAGTTACCTCCTGTATTATACTCCAGAGCTGCACTCACTATTCTGCTGGTGCAGTCACTGTGTACATACATTACATTACTGATCCTGAGTTACCTCCTGTATTATACTCCAGAGCTGCACTCACTATTCTGCTGGTGCACTCACTGTGTACATACAATACATTACTGATCCTGAGATACCTCCTGTATTATCCTCCAGAGCTGCACTCACTATTCTGCTGGTGCAGTCACTGTGTACATACATTACATTACTGATCCTGAGTTACCTCCTGTATTATCCTCCAGAGCTGCACTCACTATTCTGCTGGTGCAGTCACTGTGTACACACATTACATTACTGATCCTGAATTACCTCCTGTATTATACTCCAGAGCTGCACTCACTTTTCTGCTGGTGCAGTCACTGTGTACATACATTACATTACTGATCCTGAGTTACCTCCTGTATTATCCTCCAGAGCTACACTCACTATTCTGCTGGTGCAGTCACTGTGTACATACATTACATTACTGATCCGGAGTTACCTCCTGTATTATACTCCAGAGCAGCACTCACTATTCTGCTGGTGCAGTCACTGTGTACATACATTACTAATCCTGAGTTACCTCCTGTATTATACTCCAGAGCAGCACTCACTATTCTGCTGGTGCAGTCACTGTGTACATACATTACATTACTGATCCTGAGTTACCTCCTGTATTATACTCCAGAGCTGCACTCACTATTCTGCTGGTGCAGTCACTATGTACATACATTACATTACTGATCCTGAGTTATCTCCTGTATTATACTCCAGAGCTGCACTCACTATTCTGCTGGTGCAGTCACTGTGTACATACATTACTGATCCTGAGTTACCTCCTGTATTATACTCCAGAGCTGCACTCACTATTCTGCAGGGGCAGTCACTGTGTACATACATTACATTACTGATCCTGAGTTACCTCCTGTATTATACTCCAGAGCTGCACTCACTATTCTGCTGGTGCAGTCACTGTGTACATACATTACATTACTGATCCTGAGTCACCTCCTGTATTATACTCCAGAGCTGCACTCACTATTCAGCTGGTGCAGTCACTGTGTACATACATTACATTACTCCAGAGCTGCACTCACTTTCCTAACAATACATGTAGTATGTTGGTTTAGTTATGATTACTGATGGTGACAGTGTTACTGTATTGACTTTCTGTGCTTGATGTTTTATACATCTGGCGCCCCCTTCAGGTAGAGACTTATTACTGTACAGTAGAATCTGCTCCTTGAGTGTCAGGAAGCCTAAATAGATGAGAGGTGAATACATTTCATCTCCACATTTGTGGATTTTTCTGTGTGTATAATGCAGCGTATGAATCATTTGTGCAGAATTCATTAGTTGCAAAGAAACACAACAAGATCCTGCAGAATCCCCATGTAACACGCGCAGACGTTGCTGCCTCTGTTCCCTCCACCATGCAGCAGTGCAGGGGGCTGCAGCCAGTCAGTGTCAGGCTGAATGATGGCCGCTCTCCAGAGAAGGAGAAGAGAGAAGCCGTGAGGTGACGGAGTAGGTGGGGCTGCGCTCGGTCAGGTGTTAATAACAGCAGCCCTGCTCACCCCGGGGTCCACCTGGAGAAGAACAGTCAGACGTAAGACAGGAGCAGCAGAACTATAGTGTCCAGCAGTGTTTGGGCCCACTGGGAAATCCTCCATCCTCCGGCCGGCCAGTCCAGGTGCCGGATGTCCAGGCTGCTCCTTCATCCTTTTACTGTTTGCAGTTTCTCAGGGACAGAACTGCAGCTTCCTCTCCCTCCTTTCCCTCCTCACTCCTCCTCTCCATCCTTTCCCTCCTCTCTGCTCTCTCACTCCTCTCCTTTCTCCCCCTCCTTTTCCTCCTCTCCTTCCTCCCCCTCTTTTTCCTCTTCTCACCTTCTCTCCCTCCTTTCTTCTGCTCTCCCTCCTCTCCTTCCTCTCCCTCCTTTCAATCCTCTCCCTCCTCTCTTTTCCTCTCCCTCCTCTCTTCTCCTCTCCCTCCTCTCTCCTCGATCTTCCTTCTTTCCCTCATGTTTTCTCTCCCTCCTCTCTCCTCCATCTTCCTCTTCTCCCTTTTCTCTTCTCTCCCTCCCCTCTCCTCCCTCCTCTCTCCTCCATCTTCCTACTCTCCCTTACTTTCTTCTCCTCTCTTCTTCTGTCTCCTCCATTTTCCTCCTCTCCCTCCTCTCTTCTCGTCTCCCTCCTCTCTCCTCCATCTTTCTCATCCCCCTCCTCTCTTCTCCTCTCCCCTCCTCTCTCCTCCATCTTCCTCCTTTCTTCCCCTTTTTCCTCTCTCCTTCCTCTCTTCTCCTTCCTCTCTTCTCCTTTTTCTCTTCTCCTTCCTCTCTCCTTCCTCTCTTCTCCTTCCTCTCTTCTCCTTTCTCTCTTCTCCTTCCTCTCTCCTTCCTCTCTTCTCTCTCTTCTCCTTCCTCTCTCCTTCCTCTCTTCTCCTTCCTTCTTCCTCTCTTCTCCTGTCTCCTTCCTCTCTTCTCATTCCTCTCTTCTCCTTCCTGTCATTTCCTTTCTCTCTTCTCCTTCCTCTCTTCTCCTTTCTCTCTTCTCCTTCCTCTCTCCTTCCTCTCTTCTCCTTTCTCTCTTCTTCCTCTCTCCTTCCTCTCTTCTCTCTCTTCTCCTTCCTCTCTCCTCCCTCTCTTCTCATTCCTCTCTTCTCCTTCCTCTCTTCTCCTTCCTGTCTTTTCCTTTCTCTCTTCTCCTTCCTCTCTTCTCCTTTCTCTCTTCTCCTTCTTCTCCTTCCTCTCTTCTCCTTCTTCTCCTTTCTCTCTTCTCCTTTCTCTCTTCTCCTTCCTCTCTTCCTCCCTTCTCCTTCTTCTCCTTCCTCTCTTCTCCTTCCTTTCTTCTCTTTCCTCTCTTCTTCCTCTCTTCTCCTTCCTCTCTTCTTCCTCTCCTCTCCTTCCTCTCCTCTCCTCTCCTTCCTCTCTTCTCCTTCCTCGGGTTGCTTTCACATCATCATTTTTTGCTGAATGCAGCAGACCTAGCAGATTTACAGCATCTGCCGCCTAACGGCCGACTTGCGATACACCTGTGGCAAGTGTGGCGCCCCAGCGGTCGGGTTGCCAGTAAAGGGGTACTGCACCCACACCCCGGGAGCAGTATTCCCATCTCTGGCCACCGGGTTTGGTAAGTCCAGTCACCCACAAACACACCCAACACATCCGGTGCCAGGGATAGCGAGTGAACCCAGGTAGTGGGACGGCTCAGGCAACCATTGGGACGGCGGGGGAAGAAAGGTGGTGTGTGGACAGGGAGCAGGAAGTGGTCAGGGAAAGGAAGAGAACAAAGGAAAAACACCATAGGAAGTGTCAGGCAGATGGAGGAGGTCAGAGAGGACAGAGGACAAAGAGAAAGGACCATGAGGACAGGAGCCACAATGTGGCTCGTCCTGGGTCCCGAGTCCAGGGACCATGAGGATACGGAGGCAGCCCTAGGGGCGCAGGCAGGGAGTGATCCACCCGTGTGCCCGAGTCTGCAGTGAAGCGGAGGGACAGGGCGAGAACCAGGGACCCGGCCCTGAAGGTGGCGAGGAGACTCCACACTCCAACCACAGAACCGGAGGCCACGAGATCTAGAGGAGCTGTGGCCTACTCCTGACACATCCGGTGAGAAGGCGGCCGTACTAGGGTCAGGGGATACTGCAAGTCGCCAGTGGCTGCTGGATTGGGGCTCTGTGTGCGGAGGCGCGTGAAGGAAGGAGGAGAACAGGCAGCGCTAAGGAAGAGAGGCCCGTGAGGGAAGGAACATGAAAGGGGTGCACTGGACAAGCCAAGTGCTAAGTGCTACCCGGACCGCCACTGTGCTTGAGCTGTGACCTGTGTTGCGTGTGGAAGAGCTCAGTAAACCGGGTGGGAACTCAGCATTGTGTCAGACTGTATATTTCTTGCCTGAGGAGCGGTGGACTGGAACACCGCGCAGGCAGCAGGAGCCTGGGAGTAGCCCTACTATCACCCTGCAGCCCGCCCAAGAACTCTCCCATACTCTGGATGCCCTGGGGACCCGCTCCATCCATGGGGAGTGATACTATCACCGCTGCCATTCCATTATCGCCAGAGGACCCGGCCTGCAGCAGCGACTACTAACAGCCGCATACCACGGGTGACGTCACAACAACCAACCCCAAATCCCCCTTACTCCATAAACTCTCTTAGCCCCTTTTTACTGACCGCCCATCCTGGGTGGCCACGGACCGGGTCACGTCACCGTGACAGCTTCTCCCCAGGATGCTCGAGGACCTTGAGAGAGAGAGACCCGGCTCCGAGTACCCCATGGCCACCCACCGGGGCGACTCACAAGCAGCCATTTATTCTCTATGGGGCTTGCGATCAGGTTCGGCAAATGCAGTTTTTGCCGCGATCCGGCAAATTCGGCAGATCAAAAAAAACTCAGCTAGCAGCAATTTTTTTTCACGCGCCGCAAGTGCCGGATCGCAGCAACAACGCATTTGCCGCACCCGACTACAAGCCCCATAGAGAATGAATGGGGCCTTGCCGAATCGGTGCCGCAAGTCGGCCATTAGGCGGCAGATGGGGCGCCATCTGCTGGATCGGCCGGAAACTTCACCAAACCGCTGATGTGAAAGGAGCCTTACATAGAATGTTCTAAATATTTACAGACAAAATCAAGAATCCCAACCGAGCGTCAGGAGGAGGAGGATGATGATGATGATGATGATGATGATGATGATGAGGCTGGTAATAATAGTCTACAAGGTTTCATGTGTCCAGTGTGGGATATATTAAAGGTTTGGTGTAATTATAATGTAACATGAGTTGGAGGTCGTCCAGTGAAATGAAGACAGAACATCATCTATTGCTTCTTATTCCGACCTGAGAGGCGGGGCTACAGAAAGAGGTGGAGCCACAGAAAAAGGTGGAGCCATAGAAAGGTGGAGCCGCAAAAAGAGATGGAGTCACAGAAAGAGGTGGAGACATAAAAAGAGGTGGGGTCACAGAAAGAGGTGGAGTCATAGAAAGAGGAGGAGTGGAGACATAAAAAGAAGTGGGGTCACAGAAGAGGTGAGAAAAAGGTGGCACAGAAGAGGTGGAGCCACATAAAAAGATGATCAAAAGTGGTGGTCACAGAAAGAGGTGGAGCCATAAAGAGTGACCACAAAAAGGTGGACTAAGGTGAGAAAAGAGGTGGAGCCATGACCACAGAAAGAGGTGGAGCCAATAAAGAGGTGGAGCCAAATAAGAGAGTGGAGCACAAAAAAGAGGTGAAGCCATATAAAAGAGGTGGAGCCACAAAAAAGGTGGAGTCCAAGAAAGAGTGGAGCCAAGAAAGAGGTGAAGCCAAATAAAGAGGTGGAGCACATAGAAAGAGGTGGAGCCATAAAAGAGGTGAAGCCACAAAAAAGGTGGAGTCATAGAAAGAGGTGGAGCCATAGAAAGAGGTGAAGTCCACAAAAAGAGGTGGAGTCATAGAAAGAGGTGGAGCCATAAAAAGAGTGCAAGACAGAAACAAGTGGAGACAAAAAAGAGGTGGAGTCAATAATAGAGGTGGAGACACAAGAAATAGGTGAATCCATTAAAAAAGGTGGAGCCACAGAAAGAGGTGAAAACAGAAACAAGTGGAGCAAAAAGAGGTGGAGTCATCAAAAGAGGTGGAGCACAGAAATAGGTGGAGTCCATTAAAAAAGTGGAGCACAGAAAATGTTGGACACAGAAAGGTGAGCATAAAATAGGTGGAGGCTATAGAAAGGTGGAGCACAGAAAAAGGTGGAGCCATAGAAAGAAGCTGAGTCACAGAAACATTTGCAGGGTCATAAACTACTGTCTGGATCAGGCTACTTAGAGAAGGTCAGAAACACAAATGGCTGATAACAGAGAAAAATAGCAAAACGTGAAAGAGTTTTAGACTTTCTATTGTGATGGCATAGCTCCTCATTGGATGACCCCAGGCTCTAAAACTTGCCTAGGAGGGTTAAGGTTCTGCCCTTCACCATGCTTTACACTGCAGCTTTCCTTGTTGCTCCGGAGCAGGCAGTCAGTGACTGGAGAACTACGAGGAAAAAACGATGACGAACCACAAGTAAAAGAAACCCTAGAAAAAGAGGTCAGCAAGCGGTGACTCATATACAAAGGGGAGGAGCCATACTGAGGGGAGGGGCCTCCATATGTGGGAGGAGCTAGATCCTCCATAGAGATTTCCTGATTGATTTCTCCTTTATAATAGGTCTCGGGTGGGATCTGGTTCTGGGTCATGTTCCACCTCCACAATACACAATATGTCCGTGCTCCTCCTGGCTCCGCTCACAGCTCGGTGCGGAAGCTCAGCCCGCTCCCCTCCATCTTCTTCTTATATTCCTCATCAAACACAATATTCTGGGACACCAAGAAATGATTCTTCCAGTCCCCGACTTTACCTGAAGATGAAAACAACGAGGGTTAATCACCAGCACTTACGGGCCTAAATCCTGAAGATCTGGGCGATGAACCAGCTGCTCAGGATGAGCACACCTCATACACAATAGTCCTCCTTCTCACCTTTCCTCATGAAGGGCGAGATGGACTGGTCAAATACAAAGGACGGCAGGAGACTGAAGTTGGTCATTGGGTTTTCCTTCATGGCTTGGAAGGACGTGTGGCGGATCACGGTCTCCAGCGCCTCCGCACTCAGCTCTTTACCCAGAAATTTGGCTATTTTTGTTATTTCTCGTTTTGGGTCCTGATGACAGAATTTATTGGTTTATATGAGGTTCATCATCAATGTACGTGACGGGGAAGTCACTGTCCTAATCCTCACCTCAATGATGTCTTCGTAGAAGACGTAGAGAATCTGGTGCTGGTCTTTTACCTTCCACCATCCGATGACGTGGTCAAACCAGCTGCCCCAAGGAACTGAAAGAAGGAAACATGGTGAGGAGCAACATGGAGAGGAGAGGAAACAAGAAGGAGCATAGCAAGGAGGAACATAGAGAGGAAACAAAGAGGAGCATGGCGAAGAAGAACATGGTGAGGAAACAAGAAGGAGCATAGCAAGGAGGAACATAGGGAGCAAAGAAAGAGGAGCATGGTGAACAGAACATGGAGAGGAAACAAGAAAGAGTACAACAAGGAATAACATAGAGAGGGGTGGAAACAAGGAGCATAGCAAGGAGGAACATAGAGAGGAAACAAAGAGGAGCATGGCGAAAAAACATGGAGATGATACAAGAAGGAGTACAATAAGGAATAACATAGAGAGGAGAGAAAACAAGAAGGATCATAGCAAGGATGAACATAGGGAGGAAACAAAGAGGAGCACTGTGAAGAAGAACATGGAGAGGAAACAAGAAGGAGTACAACAAGGAATAACATAGAGAGGGGTGGAAACAAGAAGGAGCATAGCAAGGAGGAACATAGAGAAGAAACATAGAGGAGCATGGTGAAGAAGAACATGGAGAGGAAACAAGAAGGAGCATAGCAAGGAGGAACATAGGGAGCAAAGAAAGAGGAGCATGGTGAACAGAACATGGAGAGGAAACAAGAAAGAGTACAACAAGGAATAACATAGAGAGGGGTGGAAACAAGGAGCATAGCAAGGAGGAACATAGAGAGGAAGCAAAGAGGAGCATGGCGAAAAAACATGGAGATGACACAAGAAGGAGTACAATAAGGAATAACATAGAGAGGAGAGAAAACAAGAAGGATCATAGCAAGGATGAACATAGGGAGGAAACAAAGAGGCGCACGGTGAAGAAGAACATGGAGAGGAAACAAGAAGGAGTACAACAAGGAATAACAGAGAGGAGAGGAAACAAGAAGGATCATAGCAAGGATGAACATAGGGAGGAAACAAAGAGGAGCATGGCGAAGAAGAACATGGAGTGGAAACAAGACGGAGTACAACAAGGAACAACATAGAGAGGAGAGGAAACAAGATGGAGCATAGCAAGGAGGAAAATAGGGAGGAAACAAAGAGGAGCACAGCAAGGAAGAAAATGGAGGAGGAGGAGCATGGCAATGAGGAGCATGGAGAGGAAAGGAACCAAGGAGGAACATGGAGAAGAAACAAAGAGGAGCATAGAGAGGAGGAATGTGAAGAGAAGAGAAAGCAAAAAGGAACATTAAGAGGAGAGAAAATCAGGAGGAGTACAGAAAAGAGAAACATAGAGGGGAGAGGAGAGGAAAGGAGGAGTACAGCAAGGAGGAACATGGAAAGGGGAGGAAACAAGGAGTATAGCAAGGAAGAACTTGAAGACAGTGGAAACCAGGAGGAAAACAAAAAGGTGGAACATGGAGAGGAAAGGTAACCAAATGTAGTACAGCAAGGAGAAACATGGACATAAAAGGAAACCAGCAGGAGCACAGCAAGGAGGAACATGAAAAGGAGGGATAACAAGGAGCAGTACAGTAATGAGGAACATGGATAGGAGAGGAAACAAGGAGAGGCATAGGAAGGGGAAACATAAACAGAAGAGGAAATCAGGAGGAGTATGTGGTGCCCCTGCGGACTGGTCGCCACAGTAACATTACACCTACTCCACAGGTGTGGTGTTACCACTCTCAGGTGAAAGGGTTGCCTAGCCAAGACACATGCACTTACACCCAACACCACCCAACTCCAGGCCTGGGATCTGGGTGGACCCTATTTAGGGAGGGCCCCATTTGCAGGGTGGAGGAGGGAGTAGGTAGAAGGGGTGGAGAAGGAGAAAAGAGAAAATGGAGAGTTAGGAGAAGGAAGAGAGACATGAAGCAGGCAGGAGGTCTGCAGGAAAGAGGAGTCCTAGGGGACACGGGAGTGGAGGTACCACCCATGTGCCCTGAATGTGACCCATCCCGAGTTGGGCAGAGGGACAGGTCGCAAAGAGGACCAGCCCCGATCTACTGAAAGAACTGCCAGTCTTAGCTAGTAAAACCGGAGGCTACTTGGCTTGCAAGAGCAGAAGCAACAACCATTCAAGGAGCATGGTGAAGAACAGCAGTGGAGAAGAAAGAGGCAATGAGGAAAATAATGAGGAGAGGAAACAAGCAGAGGAACATGGTGAGGAGAGAACAAAGATAGGAGATTGGCAGAGGAGAGGAACATGGCAAGAAGAAATAAAGCAGAGTTGAGGGTCATGGCGAAAAATTAGGGAGAACATGGAGAGAAAGAGGCAGAGGAGAAACATGGTGGGAAAACAATGAGAACTATGATGGAGAGAGGAAACAAGAAGGAACATGGAAAAGAGGCTTAGAAAAATAGTCAAGAAGATCACGTTCATGGAGAGGAAATGAGTAGGAACATGGAGTTAAAACACAGCGAAGAGAAGGAGCATGGTGAGGAAACAAGCAAAAACATGGAGAGGAAGATGGGTACAAAACTAGAAGGAACACAGGGAGAGTCTGAGGAACATTATGGAACATCAATGAGAAACCTGGAGGAAAAATGAGCAGGAGTGTAATGAGGAAACGCTCAGGAACGTGTGGAGCCTCCTGCACTCACTATTTCCAGATGAGAACGTTGTGAAGTATTCATCCCAGGTCCCAGGATCCGGTAAACCTTTATTTAACCTCTGGAAATGGAAGTAGGAGACCATGCAGTCCTTGGCGTTCCGAGCAACGTAAACCACCTGATAGACAGGAAAGACATAAAAGATTAAGACATCGACAACACACACAATGTCTTCAACTCTATCCTGAGGCGTAAAATAGAGTCATCTCATCCTATATATTACAGATACGACTCCTATAATGCCGCACAGTTATGTGATATCACACGTTTTCCTTTGGCATATTCACTGTTAATGTGTAGATGCTGCTGCGTTGCTGTAGGTGGCTCTGCAGGTGGAGAATTGTGGGTTTGTCAGGTGACCACTGTCCTGGCATTTAAATAGACTCCTCTTCCACCAGCTGATGTCGCTGATAGAATTTCACTCTGCCTTGACCCTGTGTGCTGTTAGGACGTCTGTGCTGTCATTGAAGTCCTCCAGCAGTGAAGATATTCATCTTTGGGGAATTTGCTGCTGCTATTCCAGCTGGTGGGTGGAGGTGAGAGGGAGCTAGCCCAGGGCTGGATGAGGTGCAGAGGGCAAGGGTGGTGACCCAGACCTCTTCACCATCAGAGGTACCTCTGGGAGCAGTGAGACCTATGACTAGCTGCCCAGGTACTCTGCCCATTATCATCATCCTGCTACTCATTCCCACATCTTATATATCCCTATCGTGACATGTGCCTTATGGTGGAGACCTCAATATCCTCCTCTGGTCAGATGGTTATGGGGAATAATGATAAAAGATCCCACGGGTGATGATCCAGGCACCCGTGAAGGACATGGACAAAGATCTCAGCGCCTGAAATCTACAGTAATAGGAATACCCCTTTAAGAGCACTCCCGGATATAAGCTAATACTGAGAATCAGTAGGGTCCTCGTCATCATTTCTTCTCGCTCACCTTGACGTTCTTCTCCCAGAAAGATGGCGGGATGAGCTGTATGGGTAAATGAGTTTTCAGCAGGCGCGGTGACGCCATGGCGTTGGCGGCATCACACCTAAAATGACACAATATCGGAATCCCGTCATGTTCATGTCAGTTCCCGTTTGAAGCTTACAGGCAGAGACTGAAATCTCTCACCTGACGGCATGGGCTTTGGATTCAGGTCAATGAACGGCACCTTGACGAAGCACGGGGCGCGCATGCTCTTCTCCACATCCCCATCCAGCATTATCAGGTCCACAATCTCCTGCATCCACGTAGTCCCTGCAAAACATCCACATCACTGATTTGAGCCACCATTACACCCTGTACTAAATTTTCTATTAATGTGCATGTCTCCTTTAAGACTTAAAGTGATATGCAACTAGAAAAAAAATTCTACAGCTGACATCACATGTATTGTCCTGTCCCTTTAAATATTGTCTCAAGTGTCTTAATGGTAGTAAGAGTGCAGAGGGCGGATTACGGCAGTAGAGAATAGGGATCGGTCGTATGATTCCAGGTGATCGGGTTTTCTCTCCTTTGAACCCACAATTAGCAGATTACACATCTCGAATTCCTGAGAACGTCATCCGGCACCATAGAAAAATCATAATGAAGAAAGGAAAGGAGGAGGGTGTACATACTAATCTCCGGATACACCACTATGCCCGATTGTGTCCCAATAGGAGGAGAGAACTGTCAGGATCACCGGCCCTTTAAATCCCCTCCCCCACACATCGTTCTCTGATTCTTGGCTCTGAAGTTCAAGTTTAATGATAACAAAGCAAAATAGTCTGAAATAAAACAAATCTTCCCCCTCCTCACATCGAAATATGGTCCTGACCTCAGGTGACCTGTGCAAACTGCAGCATTAAAGGCTCAACTACAGTTCACACAGGGGCGAAACCAAAACCTGATCCCAAACACCAGGGATTCATGTATCTAAGCTAGTCATGTGTGATACTGTCACAGGAGCCAAGTAATAGCTTTTCCATAGCCAAAATCACCACTAGGGGGAGCTCCCTGTATACAGAGATACATGATAAGATCCTGTCTGCAGTCACCACTAGGGGGAGCTCCCTGTATACAGAGATACATGATAAGATCCTGTCTGCAGTCACCACTAGGGGGAGCTCCCTGTATACGGAGATACATGATAAGATCCTGTGTGCAGCCACCACTAGGGGAAGCTCCCTGTATACAGAGATACATGATAAGATTCTGTCTGCAGTCATCACTAGGGGGAGCTCCCTGTATACAGAGATACATGATAAGATTCTGTCTGCAGTCACCACTAGGGGGAGCTCCCTGTATACAGAGATACATGATAAGATCCTGACTGCAGTCACCACTAGGAGGAGCTCCCTGTATACAGAGATACATGATAAGATCCTCCCTGCAGCCACCACTAGGGGGAGCTCCCTATATACAGAGATACATGATAAGATTCTGTCTACAGTCACCACTAGGGGGAGCTCCCTGTATACAGAGATACATGATAAGATCCTGTCTGCAGCCACCACTAGGGGGAGCTCCCTGTATACAGAGATACATGATAAGATCCTGTCTGCAGTCACCACTAGGGGAGCTCCCTGTATACAGAGATACATGATAAGATCCTGTCTGCAGTCACCACTAGGGGGAGCTCCCTGTATACAGAGATACATAAGATCCTGTCTGCAGTCACCACTAGGGGGAGCTCCCTGTATACAGAGATACATGATAAGATCCTGTCTGCAGTCACCACTAGGGGGAGCTCCCTGTATACAGAGATACATGATGAGATTATGTCTGCAGCCACCACTAGGGGGAGCTCCCTGTATACAGAGATACATGATAAGATCCTGTGTGCAGTCACCACTAGGGGGAGCTCCCTGTATACAGAGATACATGATAAGATCCTGTCTGCAGTCACCACTAGGGGGAAAGCCCTGTATACAGAGATACATGATAAGATCCTGTCTGCAGTCACCACTAGGGGGAGCTCCCTGTATACAGAGATACATGATAAGATCCTGCCTGCAGTCACCACTAGGGGGAGCTCCCTGTATGCAGAGATACATGATAAGATCCTGTCTGCAGCCACCACTAGGGGGATCTCCCTGTATACAGAGATAACACATGTGATGATGCCATACATTAATTCTCACTTTCTCACCTGCTTTAGGGAATGTAGCGATCAGGATATCGTCCTCTCTGGCCTGGAAGTTATAGATCCGGTCCCAGATGTCACAGGTGGTTACGGGCAGGGGGACACCTTCGATCTCCCCCATTGTTGTGTTCAGGTGTTTCATCTCCTCGGATAACTTCTGAATTAATTCCGGATCCATTCTGGAATCACATAACCTGATATTAGTCATAAAGTGATATCACCCCCAAAATGTCTTATTAAGTAAACCAGTTCCTAACAAAGCTTTCTTAAAGTCCCAGCGCCCCTTTACTTTCTTCTCTTTCTTCCCGGGATCTTCTCTCCTCCGTCGCTCGTTTGTTCTCCGCTCGTCGCTGCTTTTTCTACGTCTTGGGGTTTATTTCCAGATTGTCGTATAATTTCTTCCTTTATCGGCCCCCAGTTGTAGCTCCGCCCCTGGCCCCGCCCCTCTAGTGTGGGGAGATCCAGGGACTTGCACCCTGCCCGGAGCGTGCGCCTTCCCTAGCTCCAGTGGATCTGTCACTATCAGCGAGATACATTGTACCGCGGCGCTATTAGGTGAAAGTTCCATCAGGTGTAATCAGCGCTGACACACTGTAACGAAACCACCTCTGCGCACAGATCAGATCGTCCTCTCGTGCAGTCGCCGTCACTCCGGGATCAGAGTCCAGGGAAGATTCTGTTACTTTTGTCATAGATTCATCATTTGTGGATTTTCTTCCTATTAATATATATGATCCGGGGGAAGACGAGGGGGGGGCGAGGGATGGGGAGGTGGGGGGGGGGGGGAGAGGTCGTCAATTCCACCATAATCATAACATCATATCTGCTCTCAGACCCATTGTGCAACTAATAAGATCTTAACTGGAAGAAGATCGGTGCCACATTGTGTAACTATAGAATGTTACAATGAATCAGTGGAAATGATCTGGAGCAACATCAATGATGAAATATAATAAACAGAAGATGGAAATCAACAGGTCAGAAAATTACAGAAATACAAGGATAAAATGTTACATCACTGTTCCTGAGTTACCTCCTGTATTATACTCCAGAGCTGCACTCACTATTCTGCTGGTGCAGTCACTGTGTACATACATTACATTACTGATCCTGAGTTACCTCCTGTATTATACTCCAGAGCTGCACTCACTATTCTGCTGGTGCAGTCACTGTGTACATACATTACATTACTGATCCTGAGTTACCTCCTGTATTATACTCCAGAGCTGCACTCACTATTCTGCTGGTGCAGTCACTGTGTACATACATTACATTACTGATCCTGAGTTACCTCCTGTATTATACTCCAGAGCTGCACTCACTATTCTGCTGGTGCAGTCACTGTGTACATACATTACATTACTGATCCTGAGTTACCTCCTGTATTATACTCCAGAGCTGCACTCACTATTCTGCTGGTGCAGTCACTGTGTACATACATTACATTACTGATCCTGAGTTACCTCCTGTATTATACTCCAGAGCTGCACTCACTATTCTGCTGGTGCAGTCACTGTGTACATACATTACATTACTGATCCTGAGTTACCTCCTGTATTATACTCCAGAGCTGCACTCACTATTCTGCTGATGCAGTCACTGTGTACATACATTACATTACTGATCCTGAGTTACCTCCTGTATTATACTCCAGAGCTGCACTCACTATTCTGCTGGTGCAGTCACTGTGTACATACATTACATTACTGATCCTGAGTTACCTCCTGTATTATACTCCAGAGCTGCACTCACTATTCTGCTGGTGCAGTCACTGTGTACATACATTACTGATCCTGAGTTACCTCCTGTATTATACTCCAGAGCTGCACTCACTATTCTGCTGGTGCAGTCACTGTGTACATACATTACATTACTGATCCTGAGTTACCTCCTGTATTATACTCCAGAGCTGCACTCTCTATTCTGCTGGTGCAGTCACTGTGTACATACATTACATTACTGATCCTGAGCTACCTCCTGTATTATACTCCAGAGCTGCACTCACTATTCTGCTGGTGCAGTCACTGTGTACATACATTACATTACTGATCCTGAGTTACCTCCTGTATTATACTCCAGAGCTGCACTCACTATTCTGCTGGTGCAGTCACTGTGTACATACATTACATTACTGATCCTGAGTTACCTCCTGTATTATACTCCAGAGCTGCACTCACTATTCTGCTGGTGCAGTCACTGTGTACATACATTACTGATCCTGAGTTACCTCCTGTATTATACTCCAGAGCTGCACTCTCTATTCTGCTGGTGCAGTCACTGTGTACATACATTACATTACTGATCCTGAGTTACCTCCTGTATTATACTCCAGAGCTGCACTCACTATTCTGCTGGTGCAGTCACTGTGTACATACATTACATTACTGATCCTGAGTTACCTCCTGTATTATACTCCAGAGCTGCACTCACTATTCTGCTGGTGCAGTCACTGTGTACATACATTACATTACTGATCCTGAGTTACCTCCTGTATTATACTCCAGAGCTGCACTCACTATTCTGCTGGTGCAGTCACTGTGTACATACATTACATTACTGATCCTGAGTTACCTCCTGTATTATACTCCAGAGCTGCACTCACTATTCTGCTGGTGCAGTCACTGTGTACATACATTACTGATCCTGAGTTACCTCCTGTATTATACTCCAGAGCTGCACTCACTATTCTGCTGGTGCAGTCACTGTGTACATACATTACATTACTGATCCTGAGTTACCTCCTGTATTATACTCCAGAGCTGCACTCTCTATTCTGCTGGTGCAGTCACTGTGTACATACATTACATTACTGATCCTGAGCTACCTCCTGTATTATACTCCAGAGCTGCACTCACTATTCTGCTGGTGCAGTCACTGTGTACATACATTACATTACTGATCCTGAGTTACCTCCTGTATTATACTCCAGAGCTGCACTCACTATTCTGCTGGTGCAGTCACTGTGTACATACATTACATTACTGATCCTGAGTTACCTCCTGTATTATACTCCAGAGCTGCACTCACTATTCTGCTGGTGCAGTCACTGTGTACATACATTACATTACTGATCCTGAGTTACCTCCTGTATTATACTCCAGAGCTGCACTCTATTCTGCTGGTGCAGTCACTGTGTACATACATTACATTACTGATCCTGAGTTACCTCCTGTATTATACTCCAGAGCTGCACTCACTATTCTGCTGGTGCAGTCACTGTGTACATACATTACATTACTGATCCTGAGTTACCTCCTGTATTATACTCCAGAGCTGCACTCACTATTCTGCTGGTGCAGTCACTGTGTACATACATTACATTACTGATCCTGAGTTACCTCCTGTATTATACTCCAGAGCTGCACTCACTATTCTGCTGGTGCAGTCATGTGTACATACATTACATTACTGATCCTGAGTTACCTCCTGTATTATACTCCAGAGCTGCACTCACTATTCTGCTGGTGCAGTCACTGTGTACATACATTACATTACTGATCCTGAGTTACCTCCTGTATTATACTCCAGAGCTGCACTCACTATTCTGCTGGTGAGTCACTGTGTACATACATTACATTACTGATCTGAGTTACCTCCTGTATTATACTCCAGAGCTGCACTCACTATTCTGCTGGTGCAGTCACTGTGTACATACATTACATTACTGATCCTGAGTTACCTCCTGTATTATACTCCAGAGCTGCACTCACTATTCTGCTGGTGCAGTCACGTGTACATACATTACATTACTGATCCTGAGTTACCTCCTGTATTATACTCCAGAGCTGCACTCACTATTCTGCTGGTGCAGTCACTGTGTACATACATTACATTACTGATCCTGAGTTACCTCCAGTATTATCCTCCAGAGCTGCACTCACTATTCTGCTGGTGCAGTCACTGTGTACATACATTACATTACTGATCCTGAGTTACCTCCTGTATTATACTCCAGAGCTGCACTCACTATTCTGCTGGTGCAGTCACTGTGTACATACATTACATTACTGATCCTGAGTTACCTCCTGTATTATACTCCAGAGCTGCACTCACTATTCTGCTGGTGCAGTCACTGTGTACATACATTACATTACTGATCCTGAGTTACCTCCTGTATTATACTCCAGAGCTGCACTCACTATTCTGCTGGTGCAGTCACTGTGTACATACATTACATTACTGATCCTGAGTTACCTCCTGTATTATACTCCAGAGCTGCACTCACTATTCTGCTGGTGCAGTCACTGTGTACATACATTACATTACTGATCCTGAGTTACCTCCTGTATTATACTCCAGAGCTGCACTCACTATTCTGCTGGTGCAGTCACTGTGTACATACATTACATTACTGATCCTGAGTTACCTCCTGTATTATACTCCAGAGCTGCACTCACTATTCTGCTGGTGCAGTCACTGTGTACATACATTACATTACTGATCCTGAGTTACCTCCTGTATTATACTCCAGAGCTGCACTCACTATTCTGCTGGTGCAGTCACTGTGTACATACATTACATTACTGATCCTGAGTTACCTCCTGTATTATACTCCAGAGCTGCACTCACTATTCTGCTGGTGCAGTCACTGTGTACATACATTACATTACTGATCCTGAGTTACCTCCTGTATTTATCCTCCAGAGCTGCACTCACTATTCTGCTGGTGCAGTCACTTGTGTACATACATTACATTACTGATACCTGAGTTACCTCCTGTATTATACTCCAGAGCTGCACTCACTATTCTGCTGGTGCAGTCACTGTGTACATACATTACATTACTGATCCTGAGTTACCTCCTGTATTATCTCCAGAGCTGCACTCACTATTCTGCTGGTGCAGTCACTGTGTACATACATTACATTACTGATCCTGAGTTACCTCCTGTATTATACTCCAGAGCTGCACTCACTATTCTGCTGGTGCAGTCACTGTGTACATACATTACATTACTGATCCTGAGTTACCTCCTGTATTATACTCCAGAGCTGCACTCACTATTCTGCTGGTGCAGTCACTGTGTACATACATTACATTACTGATCCTGAGTTACCTCCTGTATTATACTCCAGAGCTGCACTCACTATTCTGCTGGTGCAGTCACTGTGTACATACATTACATTACTGATCCTGAGTTACCTCCTGTATTATACTCCGAAGCTGCACTCACTATTCTGCTGGTGCAGTCACTGTGTACATACATTACATTACTGATCCTGAGTTACCTCCTGTATTATACTCCAGAGCTGCACTCACTATTCTGCTGGTGAGTCACTGTGTACATACATTACATTACTGATCCTGAGTCTACCTCCTGTATTATACTCCAGAGCTGCACTCACTATTCTGCTGGTGCAGTCACTGTGTACATACATTACATTACTGATCCTGAGTTACCTCCTGTATTATACTCCAGAGCTGCACTCACTATTCTGCTGGTGCAGTCACTGTGTACATACATTACATTACTGATCCTGATTTACCTCCTGTATTATACTCCAGAGCTGCACTCACTATTCTGCTGTGCAGTCACTGTGTACATACATTACATTACTGATCCTGAGTTACCTCCTGTATTATACTCCAGAGCTGCACTCACTATTCTGCTGGTGCAGTCACTGTGTACATACATTATCTGATCCTGAGTTTACCTCCTGTATTATACTCCAGAGCTGCTACTCATATTCTGCTGGTGCAGTCACTGTGTACATACATTACATTACTGATCCTGAGTTATCCGTCCCTGTATTATACTCCAGAGCTGCACTCTCTATTCTGCTGGTGCAGTCACTGTGTACTACATTACATTACTGATCCTGAGCTACCTCCTGTATTATACTCATGACTGCACTCACTATTCTGCTGGTGCATCACTGTGTACATACATTACATTACTGATCCTGAGTTACCTCCTGTATTATACTCCAGAGCTGCACTCACTATTCTAGCTGGTGCAGTCAACTGTCATACTATTTACATTACTGATCCTGAGTTACCTCCTGTATTATACTCCAGAGCTGCACTCACTATTCTGCTGGTGCAGTCACTGTGTACATACATTACTGTATCCTGAGTTACCTCCTGTATTATTACTCCAGATGTGCTCACTCTCTACTTTGCTGTGCAGTACTGCTGTACATCACATTACATTACTGATGCTGAGTTACTCCTGTATTATACTCCAGACTGCACTCACTATTCTGCTGGTGCAGTCACTGTGTACATACATTACATTACTGATCCTGAGTTACCTCCTGTATTATACTCCAAGCTGCACTCACTATTCTGCTGTGCAGTCACTGTGTAACATCATACATTACTGATCCTGGTACCTCTGTATTATACTCCAGAGCTGCACTCACTATTCTCTGGTGCAGTCACTGTGTACATACATTACATTACTGACTGCAGTTACCTCCGTATTATACTCCAGACTGCACTCACTATTCTGCTGGTGCAGTCAGTGTGTACATACATTACTATTCCTGAGTTACCTCCTGTATTATTACTCCAGAGCTGCACTCACTATTCTGCTGGTGCAGTCACTGTGTACATACATTACATTACTGATCCTGAGTTACCTCCTGTATTATCTCCAGAGCTGCACTCTCTATTTCTGCTGGTGCAGTCACTGTGTACATACATTACATATACTGATACCTGCCAGTAACTCGAGCTGTCATTATTCCCGGTGCACTCACTATTCTGGTATCGTCACTGTTACATACTTTACATTACTGATCTGAGTACCTACGTATTATACTCCAGAGTGCACGTCACTGTTCTGCTGTCAGTCACTGTACATAACCCTATTATATCCGAGTTCCTCCTATTTACTGGCTGCCCAGTACTTGCTGGATCATTACTTTACATACTTACTCCTGTATTACTCCGATTACCCAACTACTCTGTATCCTGTGCATCATGTACATTACAATTACTGATCCTGAGTTACCTCCTGTATTATACTCCAGAGCTGCACTCACTATTCTGTGGTGCAGTCACTGTGTAAACATTACAATACCAGTTACTACCTGATTTACCAGGCTCCCTGTATATACTCGGCTGCACTCAATTCTGTGTCATCACTTGTTACTAATTACATTACTGATACTGAGTTACTCCTTATTCTCGAGCTGCATCACTATTCTCGGTTACATACTGATTGTATACTCCTGTACTGTATTCCGATGTACCATCTGTATATCCTCCAGAGCTTGCACTCACTAATTTGCTGTGCAGTCACTGTGTACATACATTACATTACTGATCCTGAGTTACCCTCCTGTATTATACTCCAGAGCTGCACTCACTATTCTGCTGGTGCGAGTCCACTGTGTACATACATTACATTACTGATCCTGATTACCTCTGTATTATACTCCAGAGCTGCACTCACATTCTGCTGTGCAGTCACTGTGTACATACATTACATTACTGATCTGATTACCCTGTATTATACTCCAGAGCTGCACTCACTATCTGCTGGTGCAGTCATGTGTACATACATTACATACTGATCCTGAGTTACCTCTGTATATACTCCAGAGCTGCACTCACTATTCTGCTGTGCAGTCACTGTGTACATACATTACATTACTGATCCTGAGTTACCTCCTGTATTATACTCAGAGCTGCACTCACTATTCTGCTGGTGCAGTCACTGTGTACATACATTACATTACTGATCCGAGTTACCTCCTGTATTAACTCCAGAGCTGCACTCACTATTCTGCTGGTGCAGTCACTGTGTACATACATTACATTACTGATCCTGAGTTACCTCCTGTATTATACTCCAGAGCTGCACTCACTATTCTGCTGGTGCAGTCACTGTGTACATACATTACATTACTGATCCTGATTACCTCCTGATTATACTCCAAGCTGCACTCACTATTCTGTGGGCAGTCACGTGTACATACATTACATTACTGATCCTGAGTTACCTCCTGTATTATACTCCAAGCTGCACTCCTATTCTGCTGGTGCAGTCACTGTGTACATACATTACATTACTGATCTGAGTTACCTCTGTATATCTCCAGAGCTGCACTCACTATTCTGCTGGTGCGTCACTGTGTACATACATTACATTACTGATCCTGAGTTACCTCTGTATATACCCAGACTGCACTCACATTCTGCTGTGCATCACTGGTACATACATTACTACTGATCCTGAGTACTCTTATTAACTCCAGAGCTGCACTCACATCTGCTGGAGTCCTCCTGAGTTACCTCCTGTATTATACTCCAGAGCTGCACTCACTATTCTGCTGGTGCAGTCACTGTGTACATACATTACATTACTGATCCTGAGTTACCTCCTGTATTATACTCCAGAGCTGCACTCACTATTCTGCTGGTGCAGTCACTGTGTACATACATTACATTACTGATCCTGAGTTACCTCCTGTATTATACTCCAGAGCTGCACTCACTATTCTGCTGGTGAGTCACTGTGTACATACATTACATTACTGATCCTGAGTTACCTCCTGTATTATACTCAGAGCTGCACTCACTATTCTGCTGGTGCAGTCACTGTGTACATACATTACTTACTGATCCTGAGTTACCTCCTGTATATACTCCGAGCTGCACTCACTATTCTGCTGGTGCAGTCACTGTGTACATACATTACATTACTGATCCTGACTTACCTCCTGTATTATACTCCAGAGCTGCACTCACTATTCTGCTGGTGCAGTCACTGTGTACATACATTACATTACTGATCCTGAGTTACCTCCTGTATTATACTCCAGAGCTGCACTCTCTATTCTGCTGGTGCAGTCACTGTGTACATACATTACATTACTGATCCTGAGTTACCTCCTGTATTATACTCCAGAGCTGCACTCACTATTCTGCTGGTGCAGTCACTGTGTACATACATTACATTACTGATCCTGAGTTACCTCCTGTATTATACTCCAGAGCTGCACTCACTATTCTGCTGGTGCAGTCACTGTGTACATACATTACATTACTGATCCTGAGTTACCTCCTGTATTATACTCCAGAGCTGCACTCACTATTCTGCTGGTGCAGTCACTGTGTACATACATTACATTACTGATCCTGAGTTACCTCCTGTATTATACTCCAGAGCTGCACTCACTATTCTGCTGGTGCAGTCACTGTGTACATACATTACATTACTGATCCTGAGTTACCTCCTGTATTATACTCAGAGCTGCACTCACTATTCTGCGGTGCAGTCACTGTGTACATACATTACATTACTGATCCTGAGTTACCTCCTGTATTATACTCCAGAGCTGCACTCACTATTCTGCTGGTGCAGTCACTGTGTACATACATTACATTACTGATCCTGAGCTACCTCCTGTATTATACTCCAGAGCTGCACTCACTATTCTGCTGGTGCAGTCACTGTGTACATACATTACATTACTGATCCTGAGCTACCTCTGTATTATACTCCAGAGCTGCACTCACTATTCTGCTGGTGGAGTCACTGTGTACATACATTACATTACTGATCCTGGTTACCTCCTGTATTATACTCCAGAGCTGCACTCACTATTCTGCTGGTGGAGTCACTGTGTACATACATTACATTACTGATCTGAGCTACTCCTGTATTATACTCCAGAGCTGCACTCACTATTCTGCTGGTGCAGTCACGGTGTACATACATTACATTACTGATCCTGAGTTACCTCCTGTATTATACTCCAGAGCTGCACTCACTATTCTGCTGGTGCAGTCACTGTGTACATACATTACATTAACTGATCCTGAGTTACCTCCTGTATTATTCTCCAGGAAGCTGCACTCACTATTCTGCTGGTGCAGTCACTGTGGTACATACATTACATTACTGATCCTGAGTTACCCCTTAAATTTTTACTCCAGGCTGCACCCTATTCTTTTCTGGGCAGTCACTGTTTTACATACATTACATTTCTGACCTGATTACCCCTGTATTATCTCCGAAACTGCACTCACTATTCTGCTGGGGCAGTCCTGTGTACATACATTCATTTACTGACCTGATTTTTCCTCCTGTATTTACTCCCAAACTGCACTCATATTCTGCTGTGCAGTCACGTGTACATACATTACATTACTGATCCTGATTACCTCCTGTATTATACTCCAAGCTGCACCACTATTCTGCTTGCAGTCACTTTACAAAAAAATTACATTACTGATCCAGAGTTTTCCCCTGTATTATACCCAGAGCTGCACTCACTATTCGCTGGTGATTCACGTGTCAAAATACATTACTGACCTTTTTTATTACCCCCTGTATATACCCAGACTGCCTCACTATTCTCTGGGTTAGTCACGTGTACATACATTACTTACTGATCCTGAGTTTTCCTCCTGTATTTTACCCAAGCTGCATCACTATTTTTTGCTGGTTCATCCCCGGGGTACATACATTACATCTGATCCAAATTAACCTCCTGTAAAATTTTACTCCAAACTGCACCACTTTCTGCTGGTGAGTCACTGTGACATACATTACATTACTGACCCGGATACCTCCGTATTAACCCAGAGCGCACCACATTCTGCGGTAGTCACGTGTACATACTTTCATTTCGATCCAGTTACTTTTTTATTATCTCCAGAGCTGCACTCCATTTTGCTGGTGCATTCACTTGAAACATTAATTTTTGATCCTAGTTACCTCCTGTATTAAAACTCCGACTGCACTCACATTTGCTGTGCAGTCACTGTGACATACATTACATTACTGATCCCAGTTACCTCCTTATTAACTCCAGAGCTGCACTCACTATTTGCTGGGCATCCTGTTCTCATACATTACA
>JARQOC010002326.1:0-26802 GCA_033576535.1 Allobates femoralis
GTCCTCTGTAGCTCACTTGTCGTCATCTTCATCATCATCTTCTTCTTTGTTCCTATTCATAATCTGGAAAAGAAAAACAAGCTTTCCTGCTTTATTGGGTCCCAACCGATTTCTCAATTTAGAATGAATGAGTCCAAAGGAAGAGAATATTCTTTCAACGCCTGCAGAAGAAGCTACTGCTGTTAAAAGTGAAATCATTACTTGAACAGTCTCTAAATCCAAGCGCTTAAGTGACTTCCACCAGTTTACTGGTGTGACCTTCCTTAAAATATCTTCAGCAAACATATATTTCTTGAATGGTTCCCCCTTAGCTCTGAAGTTTATTATAGTTGGCATTAAAGATGGATGATTGCTGGATACCCATGTCATAACTAGCTCCTCTTCCTCAGCACTTAGGTTTTGACCCTGATATTGGATATTGACAATATTTGCCAAAAAATGAGCTGGAGTCAGTGCTTGTCCCATTCGTTTGTTTACTGCTTGTAATTTAATTCTGTCCACGTGTAGTTCTGTTTTTAAGTGTTCACTCAGTTCCTTCCAAATTTCAACAGCATCCACAATAAAACAGCTATTTTTCTGTATTTTGTTTAAAGCTTGAGAGATGGGTTTCAGGAAGCTCAGCATATGTTCAACATTTCTCTTAAGCCCAATGTTGAGGATTTTGGCCGTGACAGTGCCATCTATTTTATCTCGATTTTCTTCACAAAGTGTCATCAGAATAGGCCAGTTTTTGATATACTGCTCAAAACAGTCAACCACAGAGTTCCATCTAACATCTTGTGGGAGCGTTAGCTTGGTTCCACCCATCCTTTTCAGAGCTGCTGCAGCAAAATGATTATTACGGAAGTATTTAGCAATTTCAACAACATTAGCCTTTATTTCTGGAACACTTAAGTCTTTGGCTAAGAGGTGCAGCAAATGAGCACTGCAACTATATGTTATTAGCAGCTTTGTATTCCCTCCCTGCTCTTCTAAATCTCTTCTCATCTTGGATACGTTTGCAGCATTGTCAGTGACCAAACTGCGTACTAGACATTTGAATTTTTGTTCACATGTCGTTATAGCTTTTACTGCCACTTCTTGTAAGTATTCTGCTGTGTGTGCATTTCCTGACGTATCAGTTGTTTGTGCAAGGAAGACTTTACCTTCTTCTGTTGTTATACAAGCACATACAATAGGATCATTGTGGACATTACTCCACCCATCAATACTTAGGTTAACAATTTTACCCTCCAGAGCTGTTGCACATTGCTCCATTTCTCTGTCATACACTTGATCCAGCAGTTTCCCTGCAACATCAGCTCTGCTGGGTGGACTGTATCCTGGTCTCAGTGACTGAACCATATTAATGAAATGTGGGTTCTCAGTCAGACGGAAAGAAGAGTTCGTTGCATAAATAAACTGGGCAATTTTTTCATCAATCAACTCTTTTTCTAATCTGCTAGTTCTTATCACAAACCTATCTATGGTGGTTCCAGGAGGTAAAGGTTTTTTCTTCCTTTTGGGTGATGGTGATATGTGGCTGTGGGTGTCTGATGATGATGCTGCTGCTAATGAAGCACTATCCTGGATGGATAACTCTGAAACTGTAGAACAGGATGATGGTGATCTTGGAGGTGGATAGTTTCCAGAATCCATGAATTCCCCTAAACAAAAAAAGTCAATGCTGTTATTTTATTGTTTATTATACAATTTCTGCTTATTGTACACAACACATCACTGCCCCTGCCCCAAAAGGAATATTTGTTTTTCTTCATAACTGTACCAAATGACAGTAACATGCAGTAATAATAAAAAATATAATTTTTCTCACACATGACAGTTCAGTCGTTTATAATAGGATTCAATAAAAATGTTTACCAACCTGAAGATCCTGCCTGTTCATAAGTGTTTCTTTGGTCATCTTCATCACCGCACTTCTCATGATGTTGCCTCATTCGCGCCACCAGGCCTTGCATCTCTTTGTTGCATCGTTTGCATTTTGCACGCATGCCTGCCTTACCGATAGGCGAAGGAGCTTCATTAAAATATTCCCAAACTGGGTCTCTTTTATGGCCTGCTGCCATTATAAGGAAAGAATGTAATAAACCTCAGATCGTACACACAAACAGATCCAGACTTGTCTGTCTGTGGCTATGCTGCAGTATTGTGCTCAAAGTTTCACTTTCATTTTCTTGTCTGCTTGCCATTCCTCCTCCTCACACTTAGATTCACATTCTTCTTGTGTTGTGCAGATCTATTCCACTCCAAACAATCAGAAACATATTGTCTAACTTCTTGGACTTGGCACTGAAGGAGTTGATTCTGTATTCATAGGTTTGAAGAACAATAGGATTAAGGTCTTTTTCTCAACTCTGTTCATGTTGTAACATTTTTGCAGACTAGTGAACCGCCGCGACACTACTATATTCATGATTAAATGTGGATGAATGAGTGGCACCAAAAAGAAGAAGATCTATGGGTATAATGTAAATGTGTAATGCAGAAACTGCCCTGTGCTATATATGAAAACCGGAGAACTTAGTCTCATTAGTAGCCACTGAAGATCAAGCTTGGCACCCACTTCAAGTAGTCTCCACTGCCAAGTCCTAACACTATGCCCTGATGAAATAGTGTGATGTGAATGGATTTATACGTCCTAGGTGTAATTAAAAACGACGAACTTGTGTGTACTAGGATCTAACAATGGTGTCCAAGTGTGGCTACCAAACTAAGGAAAAAGTGGAACATGGGAAAAAAATTATAGAGTGGGAGCTCAGTCCAAATAAGCAATATATAAATAGAGTTAAGACTGGCGTCACCACAGGTGTAGGTGCTGGCAGAAAAAATATATACTTACAGACTAGTGAACCGCCGCGACACTACTATATTCATGATTAATGTGAATGAATGAGTGGCACTAAAGAAAAGAAGATCTATGGGTATAATGTAAATGTGTAATGCTTATTTGGACTGAGCTCCCACTCTATAATTTTTTTCCCATGTTCCACTTTTTCCTTAGTTTGGTAGCCACACTTGGACACCATTGTTAGATCCTAGTAGACACCAGTTCGTCATTTTTAATTACACCTAGGACGTATAAATCCATTCACATCACACTATTTCATCAGGGCATAGTGTTAGGACTTGGCAGTGGAGACTCCTTGAAGTGGGTGCCAAGCTTGATCTTTAGTGGCTACTAATGAGACTAAGTTCTCCGGTTTTCATATACAGCACAGGGCAGTTTCTGCATTACACATTTACATTATACCCATCGATCTTCTTCTTTTTGGTGCCACTCATTCATTCACATTTAATCATGAATATAGTAGTGTCGCGGCGGTTCACTAGTCTGTAACATTTTTGCAGTGAAGAAGAGGCTGGGAAATTCAGTTTTGAGAACTGCGTAAGTAAAGCGAGCGTCTGTGATAATATAGGAGAGAAACTGCCCACTAATCCTACAGAAACCTCTGGAAGAGCATGGCATTGTGAATGTTACACATATGCAGCCTTTATTCTACTGAGTTAAACAACTCAGCTTTATCTCATGATGGAAGAACCTTTGGATGGTAAAATATTTTCCTCAAAAAGCAGTTTATTGAAAAAAAATCCGATTTTTTTGATTTAAAAAAAAAAACCATAGATTTTTATCCACCCTGCCTCGTACACAGACGGCTCTGCTCCGTACACCTTGTACACACTCAGCTCTGCTCCGTAAACCTCGTAGACATGCGGCTCCGCTCTGTAAACCTCATACACACACGGCTCCGCTCCATAGCTCCATATGTAGCACCCTAGGGTATGGGAACTCGGATGTCTGGGCCGCTCTCTCTCCAATTGGGGGAATGTCACAGGTGGCCTGCCTAGACCCATGGTAAGGGGGAACAGCTCCTAAAGAACAGAGAGATAATATTTATAAGGGATTATAGTCTTTGTCACGTGACGCCACCTATAGTACCCGATGTAAGCACTCGGACACCTTGTAAGCACTCGGTTCCGCTCCGTAAACCTCGTACTCATGGCTCCGCTCCGTACACCTCGTACACACACTCGGTTCCGCTCCGTACACCTTGTACACACTCGACTCTGCTCTGTACACCTTGTACACACTTGACTCCTCTCCGTACATACTCTGCTCTGCTTTGTACACCTCGTACACACTTGGCTCCCCTCCGTACACCTCATACACACTCAGCTCCGCTCTGTACACCTGGTGCACATGCAGCTCCACTCTGTACACCTCGTACACACACGGCTCCGCTCTGTACACCTCATACACACTAGGTTCCTCTCCGTACATCTCGTACACACTCGGCTCCGTACACCCCGTATACACTCGGCTCCGCTCCGTACACCTCGTACACACGCGGCTCCACTCAGTACACCTCGTACACAGACGGCTCCGCTCCGTACACCTCATACACACTCAGCTCCGTTCCGTACACCTCATACACACTCAGCTCTGCTCCGTACACCTCGTACACATACGGCTCCGCTCCGTAAACCTTGTACACATGCGGCTCCTCTCTGTAAACCTCATACACACACGGCTCCGCTCCATATGTAGCACCCTAGGGTATGGGGACTCGGATGTCTGGGCCTCTCTCTCTCCAATCGGGGGAATGTCACAGGTGGCCTGCCTAGACCCATGGTAAGGGGAACAGCCCCTAAAGAACAGGGAGATAATATTTATAAGGGATTATAGTCTTTGTCACGTGACGCCACCTAAAGTACCCGATGACTAGACACCAGCGCCGCCACAGTCCTCCGGAGGGTGGTGGTATCGCGGCTACGGTGGAACAGCTCCGTACAAATAGAGCTAGGTCTCCGGGGCAGTGATGCTCATTGTCAGAACAGCGTAAACTGTTAAAGAAAGTCAATAGTAGCAGGACAGAGATACGGAGGCAATTCACTCCTCCGGGTACTTTACTTGTAAAACTGGTAAAGATGGTGGTACAGCTCACAGTGCTCCCGCAGGATGGCCGGCCGGGTAGTCGCAGCAGAGTGCAGAATCTGTGGAAGTCTCTGGTGGTACTTTCTCAGCTCTAGTCTTTGTCCTGTTCCTTCTCCCTCCTCTCAGTGCCTGCTTAACTAGCAGTGGTATGTCCCAGGGGATAAATTCCCTGAGAACGTCTTCAGAGCCGGGACGAGTACGGTCGGAGGATGAACACTCCAGGCCGCGTTGTCAGACCCACACACTCCGGATGAACAAGTCAGGATCTTTCTGTCTGGGCTACTTCTCTCTCTAGCCCTCTATTGGAGCCCCCTTTCTCTCTCGAGTAAGCTCCCGTTCTCCGTCTTTCCTCGGAGAAGACACTCCTGAAGACTCCCCGTGCGTCCTTCCTGCTTCTCTCACACCTCACACTACAACTCTCTTTTTGGGACCTCCCCCCCGGTTGTGTCAGTGGGTGTGTGTGTGCTGGGTTCAAATCCTTCCACAGTGTTTTGTATTCTGCTTGTGACTGGGATTACCACACGCTCATTTTTGGGTGCAGTACCCCAATTGTGATGCCTGACCATTGGGACGCCACACATACACCTCGTACACACTCTGCTCCGCACACCTCGTACACACTCGGCTCTGCTAAATCCACACTGTAAATCCCTCCTGACCCCACACATAAACTTCATCTCATCCAGCATCATGATGTCAAGCACAGCACATTCTTGTATACACTGAGGAGCTGATCATGTGATCCCTGACTCCTCCCCTCCATTGATATCATCACAGGTCCTGTCAGCACAGTGTCTGCTGCTGTGTAGTGGAGAAGAAAGCCAGCCCCCACTGCGGGCAGCGGGGAGAGACCTTGGGCGCTGCAGGAGGAGGCTGACTGCACCCTCCCTGCCTGTTTTCCCGGGGCAGACGACCCCCCCCAGCTCCCCCTGGACACGACCCTGGCTGTGGGGGCCACTGCTCAGGGGCCCCCAATGGTGAGCTGTGGGGGCAGTGCTCAGGGGCCCCTGTTAGGCTTGGGTCACACTTGCATTGTGACCCTACCCTGACGCAAGTGTTTTCCGCTACAGCACATAGTGTTTAATGCTATGCGCTGGAGCCCATAGAAACCTGCTGTTCACCTTGTCAACCACTGGTTTCTATGGGCTCCTTCGTCTGGTAGTGCATAGCATTAAACGCTCTGCGCTGCAGCGGAAAATACTTGCGTCAGGCTCGGGACAACGCAAGTGTGACCCTAGCCCTCAGGAGCCCAGTGGGCCCTCTCCAAGCAGTCCGGGCCCCGGCACCTGCCTGGGTGCACCGGGTGCTGATGCCGGCCCTGGGTCTGAGTCGTCAGACTAGCTGCTGTCTGACAGGGTCCCAACGACCGCCGAGGTTATTATACGGGTCGCTGTATCATTGCTGCATCGCTGGTGAGATCTGACTGTTTGATATCTCACCAGCGACCACGTAGCAACGTTCCAGCGATCCCTACCAGGTCGTATCGTTGTCGGGATCGCTGGAACGTCGCCAAGTGTGACGGGACCCTTAGGTTGTGATGACTTTCCCATCAAATACAGACATACAATTTGCCAGATCCTTTTATCAGCCATAATACTTATTGCTTCAGGATAGAGATAGCCCTTTCCACCTACAATACCTGATATCGCAGATAGAATCACTCTTCATAATAAATACGAATTTAACCTCACCTTGACAAATAAAGACAAATAAACTTGAGATGGGAGCCTTGGACAAATACTTATACTTCCAATTAATGCCTGTGAGAGACTAATTGACATTAGAATCAGGTTGCTAGTTACCCTACCAACAGTATTCTGTATGACAAATCATTATCTTTCAGGAAATACATTTTTGATGTGATATGTGACACTGACTTTCTATAATCAATCTTCTCTTACATGTAACTGCTTCATTAATCTTTCCCCCTGTTTGTATTCCTTAAATTGTTCTTACTTAAGCTAATTTCCTAATGTTTGCTCTGTTCTTCTTTTACTATGTATGTGAAAAAAACTAATAAAAACATTCTGAATACAGAGACTTCATGACTTCATGATGGTCAGCATAGAGACGTTCTATTACCGGCATGAGATGATGGATCATGTAACTATTTCTAGGGAATGGGTGTGGTCATAAACCAGCATCACCTACCAGCTCCACTTCCCCCCCCTCTTCCTCTCACTATTGGGGTCCCTCAGGGTTCAGTCCTTGAATCTCTTCTCTCTCTACACAGCCCCGATTGGACAGACCATCAGCAGATTTGGTTTTCAGTACCATCTTTATGCTGATGACACACAACTATACACTTCAGCCCCTGACCTTACTCCCGCTCTAATAAAGAACACCATTGACTGTCTAACCGCAGTCTCCAATATCATGTCCACTCTCTATCTGAAACTCAACCTTTCCAAAACTGAACTTCTTCTTCTCCCGCCCTCCACTAACCTCCCTAAATCTGACATCTCTCTCAGTGTGCAGCACCATGATAACGCCTAGTCAGCAGGCTCACTGTCTGGGTGTTATATTTGACACCAATCTCTCCTTCACCTCCTATATACAATCTCTCGCCCGCTCTTGCCACTTGCACCTGAAGAACATCTCTAAAATCTGCCCCTTTCTCACCATGGAAACAACAAAAATCATCACCATGGACCTAATCCATCTTGATTATTGTAAGTCTCTATTAATCAGCATCCCCTTCTCTAGACTCTCCCCTCTCCAGTCCATCCTTGATACAGCAGCCAGGATCACCAATCTAGCTAACCGTTACTCGGGACGCTTTTGCTCTATGCCACTCATTACACTGGCTGCCTATACTCTACAGGATAAAGTTCAAACTGCTTGTTCTCACCCACAAAGCTCTTCAGAGTGTAGCACCTCCCTACATCTCCTCCCTCATCTCTGTCTATCACCCCACCCGTTCTCTACATTCTACAAATGACCTTCGACTAACATCTGCACTAATCCGATCCTCCCACTCCAGGTTCCAAGACTTCTCCCGAGCTGCACCAATTCTCTGGAATGCTCTACCCCAAGAAATTAGGACTATCCACAACTTACATAGCTTGAGACGCTCCCTAAAAACACATCTTTTTAAGGCAGCCTATGCTCCCTTATTTGAAGTCCTCTGTACTGTATATAGCCCATTCACTATCTCTCTCGACATAAAACTCTTCTTCAAACCACCAAACCCAAAAGCTCTACACACATTGTCTGGTAACCATTCATGTAACTTTATTTCTATCCCCCATTTCCTCAAGATGCCTGGACCATCAGTGTAATAAGCCCCTGTACTTTGTGTAACCCCAACCCCCTTGTAGATTGTAAGCTCTTTTGAGCAGGGTCACCTTTATTTGTGCTGTAATTACTGTATTGTACTTTTTACTCTGATTCTCTGCTTATTTTGTTGTAATTACTGTAGTATATTTTTTACATTGTTTCTCTGCTTTAATTATTGTACTTTTACATTTATTCTCTGCTTAGTGTATTGGATTTTTACATTGATTCTCTACTTACTTATTGTGTTGTATATGACTGTTTGTATACAAACCACTGTATTATAAAGCACTGCTGAATATGTTGGTGCTATATAAATAACGATTTAATATTATTACATTATTATCACCTGACCCAGAAAATTCCAGCAAGAAAAATGTTATAAACTCTCACCGCACCAAAAGAAAGCAACTATGTTTAAAACCTAGAGTCTCACAAGACAAAGTGAGACTCAAATCCTAAACCTGCCACAAGTGTTCCAAGGACAGGAGACCCTGGTGACACCCGGTTTTCGAAATGAGCAGTTGGACACTCAGGTGAGCGTAACTCAAGCACCGAATATAATTGAAGTCAATGGGAAACTCGAAATGTTTTCTGGAAGATTTTTTAGAAAAATGCTCAAGTTCTTAATTGAAATCTGTTCTATCCAGTACTTAAAGGGAACCCGTCAACAGGTTTCTGCCATCCCATCTGAGAGCAGCATAATGTAGAAACAGAGACCCTGATCCCAGCGATGTGTCACTTACTGAGCTTCTTACTGTCATTTTGATAAAATTAGTGTTTTCTCTGCTGCAGATTTAGCAGTCTGTGAATATGCCGGACTACCTGGCAGCAGGACAAGGAGACTGATAATGATAATCTCCAGCTGATTAAACAGTGATTTTATCAAAACTACATTGAGCAGACACATCGCTGGAATCAGGATCTCGCGTCCTATATTATGTTATTCTCAGATTAGGTTGCAAAACCCTGGTGACAGGTTCCCTTTAAGGCTGCTTTCACATAACGATTTTCGGTCATCCGATTGTATCCGTTTCAAAACGGATACAATCGGATCCGAAATCGGACCCATGTTCCCCTATGGGAATCGGATGGGAACGGATGTGCCACTATTGGCATCCGATTTTGGCACCATCCGATCCCATCCGATGTAATCACGGGCACAAAATCGTAGCCTGCTACGATTTTGTGTCCGTGACTCACATCGGACAGCCTCGGATCACTGCTGATCCGAGGCTGTCCGATGTGCCCACAGCATAGGACATCCTATGGACATCGGATCTGAGTTCACCTCGGATCCGATGTCGGCTCCGTATCTCCCTGTCTCTCCCTACTCCTGCCTCCTCCATCTTCTTCCCTCTCCTACTCTATATGATGTGCCCCCGCTATTCTATCTGTGTCCCCCGCTCTTCTATCCTCATCTATCCCTATCCTGTCCCCTGTCCTCTCCCTGGGTGTAAAAAAATAAAAAAAACTCCTCCGGGAGTATACATCACCTGTCACCGGCTCCAACGCTGCCGCACGATCAGGGCTAAAGGACCTGTGATGATGTCAGAGTCATATGACCCGGTCAGCTGACCGGGTCATGTGACCGGGCTCTTACATCATCACAGGTCTTTTAGCCCTGATCGTGCGGCAGCGTGGGAGCGGTGACAGGTAATGTATACTCCCGGAGGAGTTTTTTTTATTTTTTTACACCCAGGGAGAGGACAGGGGACAGGATAGGGATAGATGAGGATAGAAGAGCGGGGGACACAGATAGAATAGCGGGGGCACATCATATAGAGTAGGAGAGGGAAGAAGATGGAGGAGGCAGGAGTAGGGAGAGGCAGGGGACCGCAGGATCCACACGGATCCTGCAGATCGGATGGCTATTTGCCATCCGATTGCAGGGATCCGTATGGATCCGTGCCTGTCCGTGGGATCCCCCTTCAAAGTCGGATCCCACGGACAGGCACAAAAACGTTATGTGAAACCAGCCTAAGTTGAGCCCATCTGAACGTCCAACTGCTCATTATGAGTACGAAGCACTCGAGCATGGTGTGCTCTCTCATCACTAATAGACACCATGTTTTATATGTAGCCTTGTTTAATGTGATCATCTACATTGGCCTAAAGAATACATAAGAAAAGTGTATAAAGTGAAATAACCCATTGAACAATTGCTACAGTATATCTGAATAATAGCAAGCCATCATCTCCGGAAGAAACATCATCTGTGTTTGAATGATCAACAATAATAAAAGCCGAAGGCACTTCCGTCACTTTGTCCGCACTTCCGTCACTTTGTACACACACACACACACACACACACCTATACTTACCACAGGCCCTGCGTCCGCCGCCTGGATCTTCAGTCGACATGTGCTTCGCCCCCGAACTAGTGGATCCAATATGGTGTCCATATTGGATCCAGTCATCCGGAGGCGGCGACATACTTTGTCCAAGATGGCGTCCGGAAAGTCTCGCGAGACTTCCCGCACGCCATATTGGATCCAGTTGTCCGGGGGCGGCGACATGTCGACTGAGGATCCAGGCGGCGGGGAAGACGCAGAGCCGGTGGTAAGTATAGCGGAGTGTGTGTGTATGTGTGTATGTGTGTGTGTGTGCGCTGACCACTCTGCCCATGGCACTGCTCTCACCACTCTGCCCACGGCACTGCGCTGACCACTCTGCCCACGGCACTGCGCTGACCACGGCGCTGTGCTCACCACTCTGCCCACGGCACTGCGCTGACCACTCTGCCCACGGCACTGCGCTGACCACTCTGCCCACGGCACTGCACTGACCACTCTGACCACGGCACTGCGCTGACCACTCTGCCCACGGTGCTGCGCTGACCACTCTGCCCACGGCACTGCGCTGACCACTCGACCCACGGCACTGCGTTCACCACTTTGCCCACGGCGCTGCGCTGACCACTCTGCCCACGGCACTGCTCTCACCACTCTGCCCACGGCACTGCGCTGACCACTCTGCCCACGGCACTGCGCTGACCACGGCGCTGTGCTCACCACTCTGCCTATGGCACTGCGCTGACCACTCTGCCCACGGCACTGCGCTGACCACTCGACCCACGGCACTGCGTTCACCACTTTGCCCATGGCGCTGCGCTGACCACTCTGCCCACGGCACTGCGCTGACCACTCTGCCCACGGCACTGCGCTGACCACTCTGCCCACGGCACTGCGCTGACCACTCTGCCCACGGCACTGCACTGACCACTTTGCCCACGGCGCTGCGCTGCCCACTTTGCCCACGGTGCTGTGCTGACCACTCTGCCCACGGCGCTGCGCTGACCACTCTGCCCACAGCGCTGCGATGACCACTCTGCCCACGGCGCTGCGCTGACCACTCTGCCCACGGTCCTGCGCTGACCACTCTGCCCACTGCACTGCGCTGACCACTCTGCCCACTGCACTGCGCTGACCACTCTGCCCACGGCACTGCGCTGACCTCTTTCACTGCGCAGTGCTAACCACTGAGCTACCGTATACTCTGCTACCTACAAAGCCTCCTGTATACACACAATTCATTTCACCGCACTCCCGTAACTATTAGTAAATAAACTATATATGGATTCTAGACTACCCGATTCTTTAGAATCGGGCCGCCATCTAGTCAACAATAATCATTTAATTTAATATATTTTGTAATTTAATATGTAGTGTTAAAATCAATTACTGTAATGGCCACCAAACAGATGGCTGTGTCTGCAGAATGATTGTTCCCCAGGGAAATGTTTTGATCAACTTACATCTGCCTAATATGTATGGATAATTAAAATGTTGATTGCTCTCAGTGGGAGAAACAAGATAACAATTAATGTCTAACAAAAATAAAATAAGTGATGTTACAAGGCAGCGAGCTCTCGAGACGTCTCAACAGGCTAACACGGTACCAAAACAATTTCTTCTAACCAAATGGATAAAGGAACGTTGCCTCTGCTTGAAGCAGCAATGTGATTGGATGTTGTTAACATGTTTTTTATAGGACTGCTTGCTTATCACTGGTCATTGATATAATAGGAAAACTATTCCCTTGTTTAGTTTTTGTAACAGATTGTTTTCATACCAAAATGGAAAATTTGTAATCGGTAGAGGCTAAGGGAAATTAGAATATACAGCAGGTGAGATAAGTATTGAACATGTCACCAATTTTGTAAGTAAATATATTTCTATAGTCGCTATTGACGTGAATATCTACCCAGATGTCGGTAACAACTCATCCAATTCACACAGACAAAGAAATCACCATAGATGTCCATAAATTATGTGTAATGCTGAGAAAAAACACAAGGAAAAAGTATTGAACCTGTTACTTCAGGGTATTTAATACTTTGGCCATTGTTGGTGATGAAGCTCCAGATGCCTCATCTATGGAGACACTGGTTCCTGCATTGCTCAGGTGGATTTTGGCCCATTCTTCCACACAAACACTCTTCATCTCCTGCAGATCCTGTGGATCCTTCTATGATCTTGGCGCTTTAGATCCTTCCAGATATTTTCTATTGGATTCAGCTCCGCTAATCGGCTCAGACATTCCAGCAGATTTATTTTCTCTCTCTTGTCTGTGTGATTGTCTTGTGAAATGTCCACCCGTGTTTCATCTTCATCATCCTGGTAGAAGGCAGCAGATGTTTATTAAGAATATCTCTGTACATTTGTCCATCCATTGTTCCTTCAATTATCTGAAACTTGCCAGTGCAAAAATATAGTCCCACACCATGATGTTTCCACCTCCACATTTCACTGATGCTGTTTTGAGAGATGATTGCCTTTTGGCCTCCAATCATTGTATGTATTATGGCATCCAAAGAGTTCAATTTGGTCTCATGTGACCAGATTATATAGTTCAGGAGCGTTCATACAAGAGCATGTATACAGGAGAGTGCGCACAGAAGGTGCGTACAGGCAATGGAGGTGAGTGTATTACTTATTGTTTTCTATGAAACAATTGTCCCTGCTGATTCCAGGTCTTTCTGTAGCTCCGCAGGTGCCCTCGGCTTTTGGATAACTCTTATAATAATTCTTTTCACTCCTCTGTATGAAATCTTACAGGGAGCACCTGGTCATGGCCAGATTATGGTGAAATTATGTCCTTTCCACTCCCAGATTATGGTTTCAACAGAGCTCACTGGAACCTTTAGGAGATTAGAAATTCTTCTGTAAATAATGCCATCAGTATGTTTTGCAACAATACACAGCTCACTAGTTTTACCCATCATGAGATGTTTCTTGTGTGTCTCCTTGGTAAAAGACATCTTTTTATCGGCCATCAGTTAAAACAGCTGATATTATTATCACTGTGGCAGGATTGATTTCAGCCGGTGTCAGGACTTTCCAGGACTTTTTGTACCTCTTTTTCTGTATGCGTTCAATACTTTTTTCTTTGTCATTGCTCATTATTACACATTAACTTCATTTGTGGAAATCTATTATTTGATTTCTTTGTCTGTGTTGATTGGTTGGGTTGTTACCAACATCTGGTGAGAAAGTTATGTCATTAGCACCTTTAGTAATATATTAACTTAGAAAATTGCTTAAATACTTATTTCACATGCCGTATTACCAGTTATCCAATGTGTCAGAATAGATTATTTTCTACTAACTAGTATGACCTTGAGTCTGTTTGGTTGAGAGACAGATCTGCAGTAGGTTGGGTGCAAATATATGAATTAATATTTTAGGTTGTTGCAACACAGTTGTTAAAAGTGGTCAATGGTGATAATAGATCATTTCTCATTACAGGACACTCCAGACCTCACCAGGCACAAAGTGATCATTTTTTGGACAGACGTCGAGCAGATCTGATCAACAGCAGCATAGACATAAAAACAGTTCTAGATGATCTCCTTCATCTACAACTATTGAAAATCGAAGATTATGACACTGTGAAGAGCCAAAAAATCAATGCAGAACAGATCAGGAACCTTTATGTCTGCATGAGGGGCTTCGGTAACGAGGACAAGGAGAAGGTCTACCAGAGCCTAAAAACTCATCACTCCTCATTAATTAAGAAGCTGGAAAGTAAAGACCTTGAAGACTAGAATGAATCACATACATTGGATAATATCATTATATGAAAAGTCCAATGAAAGTATAAAATTAATAACTTACCATATTACTGTAAGACTGTGAGCATTGGACAAACTCCTCCAGAGCAGATCCTCATGGGAGGGTCAGATTATAATGAGAATGAAATCCAGGCATGGCTACAGATGAAAAGCCAATGTGGTGCTCAAGTGGTGGACCTGATAGGTCTTTCTCCAGTTCTTCTTCTCTCAGGGATATGAAGCAAAAATTCTAACTTCATAATAATGTATGCCTATATACAGTGTTCAGCATAAATGAGTACACCCCCAGAAGAATTGTCAGATGAGCTTTGGTTACTTTTCAAAATCCACTTTTTCTATAGGATACCATACTACAAAATATAGTAGGAAAAAGAGCAATTTGTCAGCTCACCATTTCACCCCTCGTAGATCGGCTTCTGAAGTCATCACTGATAAGCCTTGGCCAGGGCTGTATAGCAAATGCAATGTAGGAAAAAATATCCAGCAAAGAAGGAAGCCAGTAGTCAAGACATAATAAATTTGTTCTTTTAAAGTGTAAATGTCATTTCATTAAAAAAAAAAACACTATACTGCACTGGTTGTTGATGATGGGTCACATAGCAGCTAAGATAATGCTTTTTCGTGCCATATGACTTAGTTTTTCACACTTTTCTGTGCTCTTTTAAAAACTGCATTTTATTTCTGTGTGGGCATGGCCGGCATCTGATGGAGAGCAGTGCAATGTGATAACAGGGAAAAGGCAAGGGAGTGTGTAGGGAGCAGCAGTGAAGGGGTTAATAGAGATCCTGACTATTCTGGGTCCAGGCATGGGATGGTTCAGTGAACACACATACATCCTCCCACCAGCCCAGGAGCAGATTTGCATATGATGGGGCTGCTGAACTCCCCATCGCGGTGCCCCTGAGCTGGTGGTAGAATGTCCCCGAAAAAAGAAAATAGTTGTGTGTCAGAATGAAGTTGAGCAACTCGAGAACAAAGAGATCATGAAGTTCCAAATGATTTCCTCTTGCCCTAAGGAAATACTTAACTGCATTCAAACCCAATTCATGATGGATAGAACTGTACAAAGACTCAACGTCTATAGACGCAAAAAGAGTGGTGTCATCCACTGACAACCCGTCTAATTTTGCTACTAGATCGTTAGTATCCCTTATGTATAAAGGCAAGGCCATCACAAAGGGTCTCATGATTTTGTCTAGATATATACCAGCATTTTGAGTAATAAAATTAATGCCGGCCACAATAGGTCTACCTTTTAAAGGGTTTAGACCCTTGCGGATTTTAGGAAGGGCATAAAAGGTCGGTATTACCAGATCCTTTTGATTCATAAATTCCATCTCGTTTTTTGAGATTAGACAGGCCTCTAAGGTAGGGTCCAGTTATTGAGGGACAGTGTGATATATGTCCTGTATATGGCTGTGTTTACCGGAGATGTAATTTTTAAGATTTGACGTTTTTGACTGCAATTGTGAATCGGTTTCTGACCATTTTTGAGTTTCAATAAAGATTCTTAATTTTATATAAAAAAGTTGGTAATTAATATATTCTTTCTGCATCTACTTTTGTTGCCCGCGTTTTACACATTAATGGCTGTGTTGCATTATTTAGAGCAGAGGTTCCCAACTCCAGTCCTCAAGGCACACCAACAGTGCAGGTTTTCAGGGTTTCCTTAGTATTGCACAGGTGATAATTGAATCACCTGCACTGGGGATGATTCCAATTTCTAAGGAAATCCTGAAAACTTGCACTGTTGGTGTGCCTTGAGGACTGGAGTTGGGAACCACTGATTTAGAAGGCACCAAATTTACACTGTTATACAAGCCGTACACTTACTAATTTACATTGTATAAGTGTCAGATCTTCAGTATTGTCCTATGAAAAGATGTACTAAAATATTTACAAAACTGTGAAGGGTGTATTCACTTTTGTCATATACTATATATTTGTCACTATTTTCCCACACAGTGCACCTAGTGTGTAATAAAAGATATTGCTATGCTTGCTATCTGCTGTGCTGAGCTGTCAGTAGTTGGTTGACAGCACATGCTGGTTTTGGGCGGTGTTTGGTTGCTCAGATGTTCCATCTTCCCTGTGATTGCTCTGTTACTTTACTGAGGAGCCTCTCCCAGAATCCTGCCAGTCGTACACTCTATTTGAGTGGTGTTTAGCCTGCACTACAGTATCTGTCTAGTTCTGATCATTGTTATCTGACTCCAAATTGTTGCCTGCTTACTCTTCAGTCTGCTCCCTGTACTTGATCTGTATTTCAACTGATCTCCTGGTATTTTGACCCTGGACCATGACCTGACTATGTCTCAATTGACTATCTAATTTCTCTTTGTGCTTTCCTGGAAACCTGACTTTGGACTGTTACTTGACTACACCTCTGTCTAATATCTGGATATACTAGGAACCCTCCTGGAATCTGACCCCAAATTACCTGACCTCCCTGCTGTTTGCACTAGTTGTAAGTAGAGACTATGTCACATCCTTCCTGTACATAGTGACTAGCATCACAATATTCCATGCGTTGAAATTGGGTGTGTATATACTATGGAGAAGCATCCAATAACTGGCCTAGTAGCGAAAGCAGTCTTTGCCTCATCCAATAATCGTTAGTCAATTCTGTAGTGTCTTTACAACTGGAAGCAATGAAGTGCTGTAATTGGAATATTCCCGGACATCTCTGAACACCAAAAAACTATCCAACAGTGAAATCAGTTACCGTTGTTTTAATTTTAGGTCATACCTTTATTATATACATAATATAAACATATATACACATACAGTAGTGTGAAAACGTTTTTGCCCCTTCCTGATTTCTTTTTTCTTTTGCATGTTTGTCAATTAAATGTTTCAGCTCACCAAAGAAATAAAAAAATTTGATAAAACAAGAAAACACAAAATGCAGTTTATAAATTAAGTTTTTTATTATAAAGTGGAAAAGAAATCCAAATCTACATGGACACGTGTGAAAAAGTGATTGCCCCCTCTTAAAACATAAATAAACTGTGGTTTATCACATCTATGAGAAGCTGAGTTCAATTTCCCAGCCACATCCAGGCCTGATCACTTCCACACCTGTTCTCAATCAAGAAATCAAATTAAATAGGACCTACCTGACAAAGTGAAGTAGACCAAAAGCTTCCCAAAAGCTAGACATCATGCTGAGATCCAAAGAAATTCAGGAGCAAATAAGAAAAAATAAATGAGATCTATCAGCCTGGAAAAGGTTATAAAGCCATCTCTAAAGCTTTGGGACTCAAGCGAACCACAGTGAGAGCCATTATTTACAAATGGCAAAAACATGGAACAGTGGAAGACCATTACAGCAGTGGCCGGCTGACCAAGTACTACCCAAAAGAGCACAGTGACTACTCATCCAAGAGGTAACAAAAGACCCCACAAGAACATCCAAAGATCTGCAGGCCTCACTTGCCCCAGTTAAGGTCAGTGTTTATGATTCCACAATAAGAAAGAGACTGGAGAAAAAGGCTGCATGTCAGAGATCCAAGACGAAAACCCCTGCTGAGCAAAATAATAATAATGAATAAAAGGTTGCCTCAGTTTTGCATCTTGAATATCTTGATGATGCCCAAAATATTGGCAGATTAGTCTATGGAGTGACAAGATAAAAGTTGAACTTTTGTGAAGGTGTATGTCCCATTATATGTGGCGTAAAAGTAACACAGCATTTTAGAAAAGAAACATCATACTAACAGTTAAATATGGTGGAGGTCGTGTGATGGTCTGGGGCTGTTTTGCTGCTTCACCTCTAAGACTTGTTGTGGTAAATGGAACCATGAATTCTGCTGTCGCCAAAAAATCCTGAAGGAGAATGTCTGGCCATTAGAGATGAGCGAATACTAAAATGCTCGGGTGCTCGATGCTCGGGCCGAGCATCCCAAGATACTCGTGTACTCGGCCTGTGCACCAAGCCCAATGTAAGTCAATTAGTGACAGGCTCTGCCCACAGACATCCGCTTATAAAATGAGTGTTTCTGGGAAGGGGCGGGAGGGTGGGCTTTTTCAAATCGCCGCCGTATACAACACCTTGCTGTGCCCCCCAGAGGGACGCTAACAATCAATCTGCTCCCTGTGAGGTGCCAGCTCACTGTGTGCACTGAAGGGAGCTGTGTATTTGTCTCAGATCAATAATTATTAGCGAGGAGTCCGAGCATCTCGGCAGTACTCGGTGCTCGCCAAGCATCCCGAGTACCGGAATACTCGCGCAAGTAACGAGTAGTGCCGAGCATAGTCGCTCATCCCTACTGGCCATGTGTTCCTGACTTCAAGCTGTAGGATACTTGAGTTATGCAGAAGGACAATAATCCAAAACACATGAGCAAATCCACCTCTGAATGGCTTAACAAAAACAAAATGAAGCCTTTGGAGTGGCCTAGTCAAAGTCCTGACCTTAGTCTGATTGAGATGTTGTGACCTTACAAATGCGGTTCATGTTTGGAAATCCTCCAGTGTGGCTGAATTACAACAATTCGGCAAAGATGAGAGGCTAACATTTCTCCAGAGCATTGTCAAGACTAATTGCCAGTTATCACAAACACTTAATTGCAGTTTCTGCTGCTAAAGGTGGAACAACCAGTTATTAGGTTTATGAGGCAAACACTTTTTCACTTAGGGCCCTGTAGGTTTGGATTTCTCTTTCACTTAAAAATTAAAACCTTCATTTATAAACTGAATTTTGTGCTTACTTGTATTATATTTGTCTAATATTCAAATTTGTTTGGGGATCTAAAACATTTAAGCAAGGTGAATATGCAAAAGAATAAGAAATAAGGGGGAAGGGGGGCACACCACTGCTTGATACTCAAATGTGCATTGGGGTACTCGGGTATGCTAGTTAGTCGATCAAGCATCGTGATTGCTCGAGCACCATGATCGAGTCACTGTCCTGCATGTTTGTTAGGCAGCCAATCAACATGCGGGGTTTTCATGCCATATATAGTAATGCTATATCAATGCTGGCTAAAGGCTTTACTGTGATTGGCCGGTTGCATAGCATCAACAAGATTTTTTTAAGAAACGGGAGGCGAAGCTGTGCACACTGCAGTGCAGGGAGAATTGATGTAGGAGGGAGAGCTTAGATTTGAGCAGGCATGTAGGTTGTACACTTTGAGACAGTTCACTCTATACAAAAGGGATACTCACTCACTGACTGGTCATAGAGGTAGCCACAGGACATGATTCTCCATATAAATTCCTCCGGTTTCTTCATTTATTCCATAAATTAACACAACGAAATAAAAACATAAGCCTATCCTTGGCTTTAAGGAACACAAATATCCATTTACGGTATACAGTCCATTTATCTCACTCATGGGTAATCCTGTAAATATCAAGGTACACTACTGTCTATATGTCACAACGGAGTTTTCACACACGTCTCAGTTGAGCATTTGCCGGTATATCGGTGGATCCTCACAGAATCTATTCACCGTCTTCAGTCAGTGTACACACAGTTTACAGACTGTCATATTGTTTACTGTAGGCTTGGGCCACGTTCACACACTGTTGCCCCATAGACCACGCTCAGAAGCTCTGTCTTCACGGCAGACTGGTTGTGATCCCTCTTTCTCTTAACCTCCACTGCTTCACACAGCTTCACTCAACTCTAGCCATAGGCAGACAATGTTCAGATCATTGTCTGCTCAGAGGCCTGGGCACTGTTCACCCACTGAGCTCTCTTCAGCCACTACCAGTTACATCACACAGAGAGGCTCCGACAGGCGCCTCTAACAGAGATTGCAAATCACACCATGGTTGCCTGGCTCTCTTCCTCACACTCTTCTCCATTTGGCAAATATCCTGTATTTTAACATCTAAGGCCGGCTTCACCCCACGGTTTCTTGATGTCAGGCTGTGTCCGGTGTTTTGCTGGATGCACTGGACACAGCCTGACAGCTCCGGACAGAACAGAACTGCAGGGTAAATATGCCCTCCAATTCTGTTTTTTCCCGGATTCAGCACTGCGCAGTTGCTGCCCTGTCCAGTGCTGAAATTTTAAAGCCACCCCCAGAATTAGTGAGTCCCATTAGATGCATCAATTCTTGAGCTTTGTCCAGCTCTTCCTGATTGCCCTGATGCGATGGCAATCGAGGTAATAATTTTGGGGTTGATGTCAGCTGTGTAATGTCAGCTGGCATCAAGCTCAGGGGTTAGTAATGGATAGGTATCAATCAGACATCTCCATTACTAACCCAAAAAGTATAAAGAGAAAAAAAATCACACACACAGGAAAAAATAGTTTATTTGGATAATCACCCTCCCACACTCTCCCTTGCTCACAAGTGTACTTTTAAAACTGTTCCAATGAAGCTCATCCATCATTGCCAATGCTCCATGAATGCAACTCTGGTGACTGTGAATAGCAGTATAGGTATTCATTCACAGGTGCTGGGTACTGATGACACCTCTCATCAGCATCGCCTTATTGTGCATATCGCACCAATGAGTGGCAGCTCTGATGGGACCTGTAATTAGTTGTATTTAACTGCTCTTCAGAGTTGCCAGAGTTGCATTCATGGAATATGGACTATGGCAAAGGAGCTTTCCGGGAACATTTTTTTAAATAAATTGGTAAACAAGGTATACTGTGGGGCATTTTTATTCCAATAAAGTATTTTTTCCCTGTGTGTGTGTTACTTTTTTATTATTGGATTAGTAATGGCAATGTCTGATAGACCTCCCCATTACTAGCCCCTGGGCTTGATCCCAAACATTATTTCCCTGATTGCCACCACTCCAGGGCAATTGGGAAGAGATGGGATGAAGCGTAAGAAATGGCACCTCTAATGTAATTCGACAATTCTGGGGTAGCTGCGTACAATTTTTAGGTTGGAGGACCAAATACCAATGGCCGTTACAGCCTCATAATACCAGACCCATGCTTTTTGCTTTACCTTGGCTGGTCATCAAAATTAGGGAGGACCCCACGTAATTCTTTTTGCATTGTTTATTTAGTTAGTTTCTAGCTGTATCCTGGGGGTGAGAACTTTATCCAAGTGTCTTCCACATGCTGTTCCCATTCCATTGAGTGGTGCCATGTCCCGCAATCTGGCAATCAGGCAGTGGGATCAACTAAGTTCACAGCTATAAGTTCCCACGGTGAGAACTTATTTTATCCCACTAGATTGCTAGACAGCATTGCAGCCATATCTTGCAATCTGGCAGCGAGTTCAACTTAGTTCACTGATGGCAGCTTGGAAGCCTTTGGCTATGAACACTAGGTAACTCAGTGACATCACCACTTCACACAACTGACAGTCATCCATTGCTGTCAATGTGTCCCGCAAGCTGCATTTTCCATTACTGCAGCTTCTAGATGTAGATCCGGGATCTTCGTCGGACATCGTGTGGATTTTCTCAGACCTGTAGGGGTGTTTTGAGGGTAAAAATAAATGGGTGAAAGAGGGGGTGCAAATTTTTTTTATTTCAAATAAAGGATTTTTCAGTGTATTTATTTTCTTTGACTTATAGGTTAGTAATAGAGGTTTCACATAGATCCCTCCCCATTACTAACCTACTTTGACAAATCACAGCTGTCATCAACCCAATACACCACTCCGATTGCCACCACATCAGGGCAATTGGCATGAGCTGGGTAAGCACCAGAATTCTGGAGCTGCCGCAGGGTAATGTAGTTAGGCTGGGAGGGGCCAATATCCATAACTCTTTCCACCCTGATAATTCCAACCCCAACCTGTCAGCTTTAACATGCCTGGTTATCAAAAATGGAAGGCCCCAACACCATTTTCTTTAAATTATTGGATCTCTTCTATTTTTGATAACTAACCACAGTAGAGCAGACCCCTGGGGTTTCAGCCATCAGATACTGCTTTACCCATGCTTGTTATCAAAAATAGGGTGTGAGCCAAAGTTTTAACTTTCTTTTTACAGTGGTGTGCCAAAACTTGACATCGCTGTGATGGGTTTAGAAGTCCCCACACCAGAAAAGCTTGCTGATTGGCTGCTCTGTGGCCTTTCAACAAGCTTTATTCAAATGACAAAACCAAAGTAGGACAGAAGGTGCAATAGAAAGTCTGTTAACAAAAATGATCCATAAGAAAGAGAAGGGTGTGAAATAGTCATACATAATAAAGATCGACTAACGAAAAGGCAACTCGTGAAAATATGCACAACATAACTGAACACAAAGAGGTAAACTGTTCAAAAAATTTATTAAGTACAATAAAAAGTCAAAGGATATCAAAATGCATGAGCAAAAAAACAAAGGTAAAACTACAGACAGAGATGAAACAAGTAGAAGCTGTGAAGTTGTGGGTTGTAATAATCACCTGGGCAGATTAACGATGCGACAAGTTTTATTTGTATCCATACAATTTTATCAATTCCAGGTAGATGACCACAATGATTTGCCCCAGTACACAAAATCAGAAACCAAAAATAGTCCATAGAAGAACTCTTAACATCCAGAAGGTGGATCTCAGATTGCAGCACGTGAATTAAGTTCCAAGTTCTATACTCCATCCATGGGTTTCAAGGTCAGCCTCAGCTCTGATCCTATGGCTTCCAAATCACACCACCAACTCTTTAGTCTATTCATAAGCTTAGGACCTGACCCAAGCACGTTCCTTCCACTTCCACTTCCCAGCACCAACTGACCCTAAGTGTGTGTCTTCTTCTATATTCTGCTCTTAGAAATCACCCTCTTGTTTGGCAAAGATAAGCACACCCAACCCCTTTAATCATATGTACATATAAATCAAAACAATGAAGGTGTATAACCAGGAACCTGCTGAGAGAAAGAAAGGCACAGATTCCCCCACCAGATAGACAATAAATGTAAATATAGATATGATTGAGTTTTGGTCTATGAACACATGCTGGAAAGAGACATGCTGGTACATCCCCTTCCCCCTTCAACTTGTGAACAATAAAATTGTCTTTACTGTCCATCCGTGCTGGTAAAGTATGATAACTCCTCACACAAGCAATAGATGAAAAATGCACCATGTCTTAACAATCACTGCAGATGATTATGCCTTGGGTAAATGAATCAATAAGAGGGGAAGGCATAGTCCCTCTTCCTCACACCAATCTAACAGAAGTACAACATGCAGTAATTGATACCAACATATCAAGGTATATAGCAAAATAATAAACCCATAGATAAAGTGACAATAGTGCAGGTCCGTCCCACTGAAAATAAAAGCCCCCTAGGAGAGTAATCCACCGATGTACGTTTCACAATGTTATAATATTTGATTGCTTCATCAAGGGGGTTATATTTCTTTTAACAATATACAGTATTCAGCAGGTCAATAACTGCATAATTTATTCACCCATGGCTGTTAGAGACAGATGATGGCTGAATAACACAGCCATCATCAACTATCAAAATTGCAGGCTCAGCGTGCAAACCCACACAAAATCATGCAGCCGGCATATACGCTCTAGCAGTACGTCATATGTTGGTTAGGGTTTGAAGATGAAGGAAAATTAAAATGATACCTGCCAGGTGAAGGTGGAATTACTTTCTGTGTGCAACTGGCTGCTGTATTCAGGCGGCACATGTGAAAGTGTCAAATTAGGGTAATTGGAGCAATGCCAGTCTACAGTATTATGACTTCTATACACTCTTCAGCTATAATGAGAGCCTGTCATCAGGATTTGTCACTATAAAGTAAAGATATGGTCTTATAGGTGCAGTGATGTTAAATAGTCACCTGCAGTGAAGAGATCCGATTTGTGGTTGTTGAATAATCTTCTTATAACATACTAGCTGGCGGCCCGATTCTAAAGAATCAGGTGATCTAGAATGCATATACAGTTTATTTAGTAAGAATTATGCCAGTCATTACACTGGCTGCCTATACACTATAGGATCCACTCTGTGCCAGTCATTGCACTGGCTGCCTATATACTATAGGATCCATTTCAAACTGCTTGTTCTCACCCACAAAGCTCTTCACAGTGCAGCACCCCCTACATCTCCTCCCTCATCCCTGTCTATCACCCCAGCCGTTCTCTTCACAGTGCAGCACCCCCCTACATCTCCTCCCTCATCTCTGTCTATCACCCCACCCGTTCTCTTCACAGTGCAGCACCCCCTACATCTCCTCCCTCATCTCTGTCTATCACCCCACCGTTCTCTTCACAGTGCAGCACCCCTACATCTCTCCTCATCTCTGTCTATCACCCCACCGTTCTTTCACAGTGCAGCACCCCCCTACATTCCTCCCTCATCTCTGTCTATCACCCCACCCGCCTCTTCACAGTGCAGCACCCCCTACATCTCCTCCCTCATCTCTGTCTATCACCCCACCCGTTCTCTTCACAGTGCAGCACACTCCCCCTACATCCCCCTCCCTCATCTCTGTCTATCACCCTACCCATTCTCTTCACAGTGCAGCACCTCCCTACATCTCCTGCCTCATCTCTGTCTATAACCCCACCCGTTCTCTTCACAGTGCAGCACCCCCCTACATCTCCTCCCTCATCTCTGTCTATAACCCCACCCGTTCTCTTCACAGTGCAGCACCCCCCTGCATCTCCTCCCTCATCTCTATCACCCCCACCCGTTCTCTTCACAGTGCAGCACCCCCCTACATCTCCTCCCTCATCTCTGTCTATCACCCCACCCGTTCTCTTCACAGTGCAGCACCCCCCTACATCTCCTCCCTCATCTCTGTCTATCACCCTACCCGTTCTCTTCACAGTGCAGTACCCCCCTACATCTCCTCCCTCATCTCTGTCTATCACCCCACCCGTTCTCTTCACAGTGCAGCACCCTCCTACATCTCCTCCCTCATCTCTGTCTATAACCCCACCCGTTCTCTTCACAGTGCAGCACCCCCCTACATCTCCTCCCTCATCTCTGTCTATCACCCCGGCCGTTCCCTTCGCTCTGGAAGTGACTTTAGACTCACTTCTGCATTAATCCGAACCTCCCACTCCCGGCTCCAAGACTTCTCCCGAGCCGCACCAATTCTTTGGAATGCTCTACCCCAAAAAATCAGATGTATCCACAACTTAAATAGTTTTAGGCGAACCCTAAAAAACACATCTTTTTAGGGCGGCCTATCATGATCCCTAGTCAGTCATCTAGACATAGCCTATCCGCTCCGCCTCAAGTGGATCACATACAACGGGTTGTGGCCACTTATTCTGCTCTATCTGTTCCCCATCTCCTCAAGTTGACTATACTATCATTGCAAATGAGCACCTATACCTTGTCACCCCCACCTCATTGTTAGATTGTAAGTCTTATGAGCAGGGCTGCCATTTTTTGCTCCAATTATTGTATTATGTTATGCTTTGTATTGTATTGCTTTTGGCATTGTATTGTATTTTCTAATTGTTTCTTATGATTGTTTAAATGTGAGCTTTGTATTGTGAATGTGAAGCGCTGCGGAATATGTTGGCGCTATATAAATAAAAATTATTATTAATTAACAATAATGCAATTAAGACATGATATCTATCCATCAACTACCTATGTTTGTATGGTGAATGTAATTTTTGAAGATTTCATTGTTCTGTGGTAAGGCTCTTAGTACACCTACTGGCTAATAATTGTGCACCAATTCAGTAGCTTCATTTCAGATATCAATATTCATAATCTACATATCCGCCAGTTTGTGTTTGCCCACCAACCACGGCAAGGTGGCCTTACATCTGATGGGGCCCTACTCTACCTTATTACTATTTCTTAACACTTTGACACCTTTCACATCAGCTTTATTTCTGCTATTTGCAGAAGATGGGGATGAAAAAAGTACAATGTCTGCACTTGCCAGCTAAAGGCTACCTGCGGCACACTTGCAGCAAGTCCCATGCAATGTATATGGAACTTGCGGTTAACTTGCTGTAATTGCGGCAAACGTGGCTTCGGCAGCTGCACCAAATACAGTCGCTAAAAAAACACTGGTAACTGCGGTTTTTGCGGCCGAAACTGCCGTAACCATGTGTGCTGCACATGCCGCAAGTGAACCACAAATTCCATATACATTGCATGTAACTTACGGCAAGTGTGGCGTAGGTCTGACCTTAGACAGCAAGTGCAGAAATTGTGTTTTTTCCACCAAAACTTCAACAAATAGCAGAAAAATTCTGATGTGAAAGCTAAATCTCTATTTTTCTATCTATCTATTTACCTATCCATCTATGTGTACAGAACACACCTTGAGATGGAGATGTGTGTGAACAGCCATCCCGCCCGTCTCTTAGCTGTTCACAAAAACCCCTCCCTGTATAAAAAGAGAAGCAAATTTCTCAGCAGCTCTACTGCTGGAGCTTAAGATACAGGTTGATATCATCAAATAAAGAAATTTGGATGATACACATCTACCATTGTCTACATAATGTGTGTTCAAGTTGGTTGCTATATCTATACTATAAACTATGAAAATTGATGAATTAATAGTATATAACGACTATGTATGTTATATACCTATTTTCTATATAAGTAGTTGAAATCTATATATCTATATCTAAACTAATTTTTTTGTATTTTTTTGTTTTTCTTTTGCTATAT
>JARQOC010002327.1:0-26788 GCA_033576535.1 Allobates femoralis
CAAGGATCTCACTGCTTAGCTTCAATAGTCTGTCAAGGGCATGCACAAAGGGTTTACAATGGCTGCTGACATGCTGGCTTCCCATCTGTGGGACTTTTGTATAGGCATACATTAGTAAAGGTCAGTTTTAATTACAGTCAATGGCTTCCACACTTACCAGCCCTTTGGCCTGTCAAAAGTCAATGCAGGCATGGACTCCCATTGAGATTTTCATTTCGTCACCCATAGAGACTTCCATTGGGTCTCTCATGAGGTCTCCCATCCAGCCCGTGACCAAGGCTCTCACTGCTTAGCTTCAACAGTCTGTCAAGGGCATGCACAATGGGTTTACAATGGCTGCTGACATGCTGGCTTCCCATCTGTGGGACTTTTGTATAGGCATACATTAGTAAAAGTCAGTTTTAATTAGTCAATGGCTTTTGCTCTTACCAGCCCTTTGGCCTGTCAAAAGTCAATGCAGCCATGGACTCTCATTGGGTCACCCATAGACACTTCCATTGGGTCTCTCATGAGGTCTCCCATCCAGCCCGTGACCAAGGCTCTCACTGCTTAGCTTCAACAGTCTGTCAAGGGCATGCACAATGGGTTTACAATGGCTGCTGACATGCTGGCTTCCCATCTGTGGGACTTTTGTATAGGCATACATTAGTAAAAGTCAGTTTTAATTACAGTCAAAGGCTTCTACTCTTACCAGCCCTTTGGCCTGTCAAAAGTCAATGCAGCCATGGTCTCCCATTGAGTCTCTCATGAGGTCTCCCATCCAGCCCGTGACCAAGGCTCTCACTGCTTAGGTTCAAGAGTCGTGTCAAGGGCATGCACAATGGGTTGACAATGGCTGCTGACATGCTGGCTTCCCATCTGTGGGACTTTTGTATAGGCATACATTAGTAAAAGTCAGTTTTAATTACAGTCAATGGCTTCTACTCTTACCAGCCCTTTGGCCTGTCAAAAGCCAATGCAGCCATGGTCTCCCATTGAGTCTCTCATAAGGTCTCCCATCCAGCGCGTGACCAAGGCTCTCACTGCTTAGCTTCAAGAGTCTGTCAAGGGCATGCACAATGGGTTTACAATGGCTGCTGACATGCTGGCATCCCATCTGTGGGACTTTTGTATAGGCATACATTAGTAAAAGTCAGTTTTAATTACAGTCAATGGCTTCTACTCTTACCAGCCCTTTGGCCTGTCAAAGGTAAAAGGTGGGCGTTACCGGTGAGTCGACAAGGAGGCCCTCCAACACCTTTTTAGGGATGATACCTTGTTCAAAGGCATCCTCGAGGACACTGGCAAGTTCTACCGAAAATCTACCCATTGGGTTATAGTGGAGCCGTTCGTAGAAGGCATTATTTCGCAGCTGTCGCATTGCCTCTTTTTCATACATCCCGGATGGCCATATCACGACGTTTCCCCCCTTGTCAGCAGGTTTTATTACAACCCCTTTCAGGTCTTGTAGCTCACGAAGAGCCTTCCTCTGCCGCATATTTAGATTTCCGGCAGATCGGTTCTTTTTTAGTTTTTCTAAATCTCTCAACACAAGTGCGTTGAAGATTTCCACCTGGGGGAATGTGACAAGGGGGGAAACGTCGCGGACCGAGGGAGCACATGCTTTGGAAATTTACCTTGTTGGATTAGCGTTGTTTCTTCTTCCAACTCCTCCATTACTCGCAGTGCCACTCTCTCCATTTGTGATACCGTGCCATTACCAGGAGCCGAGGTACATGGTCTAACGTGTAATTTGTGCAGAATCAGCTTTCTCAAGAAAAGGCTCAGATCTTTGGCTACTACGAAAGAATCAAAATTAGCAGAGGGTACAAAGGTAAGACCCAATCCCAACACCTCCACCTGATCTTTAGTTAATATATGTGAGGATAAATTAATTACCTCAAGTTGGTTCCTGTTACCCAGACCAGATGGAGGCGGTGGGACGGAGCCTCCCTTCGGGTCCCTCCCTCCCTTATTCTTGGCCGCCTCAGCACGAGTAAACGGTCGACCACCATTATCCTCGCCTCCCGACGGATCATCATCGAGAGAAGACACTGATGAGGCTGGAGGGCCCAATGGTAGAGGATCGGCTGGTTTAGGTATCTTGCTGTTTTTACCCATCTTTCCACGCCATTTATAAACCCTGTCAGAACGGAAATCCGTGACATCCCTTTGGTACTTCTTAGATTTTGTCTCCACAATCTCCTTCTCCCATTTCTGAAATTCACGATCTAGCATCTCATTAGTCTTGGTCATTTCCACTGGAGAAAGTGCCGAGTCAAAGCCTCTTGTAATGCACTAATCTCGGTTTCCAAATCAGTGATGGTTTTCTCATTATGGTCAATGAGTAGGCTCATGAAGGCATGTGAGCATGCTGTAGCTGTTTCTTCCATGCCTTCTTAAAATCCTCCTCTATGGTGTAAAAGAGGGGAAAACTTGGACGCGTAGTCCTCTCGCACCAACCCTTCTCTATATAGCGTTCCATGAGGCCTTATTCACCACAGCCTCGTTTTTTGGTGGAGCAAGGCCTTCAATTGATTAGTCTGCTCGGTTACAGCCTTTTGTCAGTCGCCGGTACCACTTCTCCCTCTCACCAAACACTTCATCCAATTTACTCTGCCAGACTTCTCTAGCACGATGGCAAAAGACCCTGCATATCTGTGAACACAGAAAATATACAATAAACAACCAGAGAATCAACATGACCTGTTGTAAAGTACCGACATATACACATATTAAACAACGAACCAAAATGTCTTTAAGTACATAGAGTCACACGATGATCTTCATGCGTTACAACCAATTTTATTTGTAGAAGAACAAGTGATTGTCACAGCTAGTAAGCAAAAAGTGCATCAGTGCAAAGGGGGGGGGTTTTCAAGGACAAAGTGCAGGGTGAAAAGAGAGATCAAACACAGGACCCAGAATTTTACATTGCAGACATCTCAATGGTAATGACGTTAATATAAAAGGTAAAAATTCCCCCAACACAGAATACAGTTGCAGCCTTTTGCATAAGTTGCAGCCAAGGTGATTACAGTCAATTTACAGCATCATAAACATACAATTAGAACCAATGTCAGGGACACCAGAGGTTAATAAATAGTTCTCATACCAGAGATGCCTGCTGCCTGGGGACTGTGTCAGGGAGAAGCCCCGACACATGTTTCGTTTGTTCTTCCTCGGGGGGCAGTGGGGAATGTGCAGGGAAGGTCAAACCTATTTATATCCAGGGCACATATGGCTGGCACTCACTGCTTAACTTCAACAGTCTGTCAAGGGCATGCACAATGGGTTTACAATGGCTGCTGACATGCTGGCTTCCCATCTGTGGGACTTTTGTATAGGCATACATTAGTAAAAGTCAGTTTTAATTACAGTCAATGGCTTCTACTCTTACCAGCCCTTTGGCCTGTCAAAAGTCAATGCAGCCATGGACTCCCATTGGGTCACCCATAGAGACTTCCATTGGGTCTCTCATGAGGTCTCCCATCCAGCCCGTGACCAAGGCTCTCACTACTTAACTTCAACAGTCTGTCAAGGGCATGCACAATGGGTTTACAATGGCTGCTGACATGCTGGCTTCCCATCTGTGGGACTTTTGTATAGGCATACATTAGTAAAAGTCAGTTTTAATTACAGTCAATGGCTTCCACTCTTACCAGCCCTTTGGCCTGTCAAAAGTCAATGCAGCCATGGACTCCCATTGGGTCACCCATAGAGACTTCCATTGGGTCTCTCATGAGGTCTCCCATCCAGCCCGTGACCAAGGCTCTCACTACTTAACTTCAACAGTCTGTCAAGGGCATGCACAATGGGTTTACAATGGCTGCTGACATGCTGGCTTCCCATCTGTGGGTCTTTTGTATAGGCATACATTAGTAAAAGTCAGTTTTAATTACAGTCAATGGCTTCTACTCTTACCAGCCCTTTGGCCTGTCAAAAGTCAATGCAGACATGGACTCCCATTGAGATTCCCATTGGGTCACCCATAGAGATTTCCATTGGGTCTCTCATGAGGTCTCCCATCCAGCCCGTGACCAAGGCTCTCACTGCTTAGCTTCAACAGTCTGTCAAGGGCATGCACAATGGGTTTACAATGGCTGCTGACATGCTGGCTTCCCATCTGTGGGACTTTTGTATAGGCATACATTAGTAAAAGTCAGTTTTAATTACAGTCAATGGCTTCTACTCTTACCAGCCCTTTGGCCTGTCAAAAGTCAATGCAGCCATGGACTCCCATTGAGTCACCCATAAAGACTTCCATTGAGTCTCTCATGAGGTCTCCCATCCAGCCCGTGACCAAGGCTCTCACTGCTTAGCTTCAACAGGCTGTCAAGGGCATGCACAATGGGTTTACAATGGCTGCTGACATGCTGGCTTCCCATCTGTGGGACTTTTGTATAGGCATACATTAGTAAAAGTCAGTTTTAATTACAGTCAATGGCTTCTACTCTTACCAGCCCTTTGGGCTGTCAAAAGTCAATGCAGCCATGGTCTCCCATTGGGTCTCTAATGAGGTCTCCCATCCAGCCCGTGACAAGGCTCTCACTGCTTAGCTTCAATAGTCTGTCAAGGGCATGCACAATTTGTTGACAATGGCTGCTGACATGCTGGCTTCCCATCTGTTGGACTTTTGAAGAGCAATAGATTAGTAAAAGTCAGTTTTAATTACAGTCAATGGCTTCTACTCTTACCAGCCCTTTGGCCTGTCAAAAGTCAATGCAGCCATGGTCTCCCATTGAGATTCCCGTTGGGTCTACTTCATTGAGGTCTCTCCATCCAGCCCGTGACCAAGGCTCTCACTGCTTAGCTTTAAAGTCTGTCAAGGGCATGCACAATGGGTTTGACAATGGCTGCTGACTTGCTGGCTTCCCATCTATGGGACTTTTGTATAGGCATACATTAGTAAAAGTCAGTTTTAATTACAGTCAATGGCTTCTACTCTTACCAGCCCTTTGGCCTGTCAAAAGTCAATGCAGCCATGGACTCCATTGAGATTCCATTGTCACCCATAGAGATTTCCATTGGGTCTCTCATGAAGTCTCCCATCCAGCCCCTGACCAAGGCTCTCACTGCTTAGCTTAACAGTCTGTCAAGGGCATGCACAATGGGTTTACAATGGCTGCTGACTTGCTGGCTTCCCATCTATGTGGGACTTTTGTATAGGCATACATTAGTAAAAGTCAGTTTTAATTACAGTCAATGGCTTCTACTCTTACCAGCCTTTGGCCTGTTAATAAGTCAATGCAGCCATGCACTCCCATTGAGATTCCCATTGGGTCACCCATAGAGTCTTCCATTGGGTCTCTCAGAGGTCTCCCATCCAGCCCTGACCAAGGATCTCACTGCTTAGCTTCAAAGTCTGTCAAGGGCATACACAATGGGTTTACAATGGCTGCTGACATGCTGGCTTCCCATCTGTGGGACTTTTGAAAGCAATACATTAGTAAAAGTCAGTTTTAACTACAGTCAATGGCGTCTACTCTTACCAGCCCTTTGGCCTGTCAAAAGTCAATGCAGCCATGGACTCTCATTGAGATTCCCATTGGGTCACCCATAGAGACTTCCATTGGGTCTCTCATGAGGTCTCCCATCCAGCCTGTGACCAATGCTCTCACTGCTTAGCTTCAACAGTCTGTCAAGGGCATACACAATGGGTTGACAATGGCTGCTGACCTGCTGGCTTCCCATCTGTGGGACTTTTGTATAGCATACATTAGTAAAAGTCAGTTTTAATTACAGTAAATGGCTTCTACTCTTACCAGCCCTTTGGCCTGTCAAAAGTCAATGCAGCCATGGTCTCCCATTGAGTCTCTATGAGGTTCTCCCATCCAGCCCTCGTGACCAAGACTCTCACTGCTTAGCTTCAAAGTCTGTCAAGGGCATGCACAATGGGTTGACAATGGCTGCTGCCTTGCTGGCTTCCCATCTGTGGGACTTTTGTATAGGCATACATTAGTAAAAGTCAGTTTTAATTACAGTCAATGGCTTCTACTCTTACCAGCCCTTTGGTCTGTCAAAAGTCAATTCAGCCATGGTACTCCCATTGAGATTCCCATTGGGTCACCATAGAATTTCCATTGGGTCTCTCATGGTCTCCATCCAGCTCGTGACCAAGGCTCTCACTGCTTAGCTTCATCAGTCTGTCAAGGGCATGCACAATGGGTTTACAATGGCTGCTGACATGTTGGCTTCCCATCTGTGGACTTTTGTATAGGCATACATTAGTAAAAGTCAGTTTTAATTACAGTCAATGGCTCCTACTCTTACCAGCCCTTTGGCCTGTCAAAAGTCAATGCAGCCATGACTCCCATTGAGTCACCCATTAAGACTTCCATTGGGTCTCTCATGAGGTCTCCCATCCAGCCCGTGACCAAGGCTCTCACTGCTTAGCTTCAACAGTCTGTCAAGGCATGCACAATGGTTTTACAATGGCTGCTGACATGCTGGCTTCCCATCTGTGGACTTTTGTATAGGCATACATTAGTAAAAGTCAGTTTTAATTACAGTCAATGGCTTCTACTCTTTCCAGCACTTTGGCTGTCAAAAGTCAATGCAGGCCATGGACTCCCATTGAGATTCCCATTGGGTCACCCATAGCAGACTTTATTGGTTCTCTCATGAGGTCTCCATCCAGCCCATGAACCAAGGTTCTCACTGCTTAGCTTCAAGAGTCTGTCAACGGCATGCACAATGGTTTATCAATGGCTGCTGACATGCTGGCTTTCCATCTGTGGGACTTTTGAAGAGCAATACATTAGTAAAAGTCAGTTTTAATTACAGTCAATGACTTCTACTCTTATTAGCCCTTTGGCCTGTCAAAAGTCAATGCAGCCATGAACTCTCATTGAGATTCCCATTGGGTCACCCATAGAGACTTCCATTGGGTCTCTCATGAGGTCTCCCATCCAGCCCATGACCAAGGATCTCACTGCTTAGCTTCAATAGTCTGTCAAGGGCATGCACAAAGGGTTTACAATGGCTGCTGACATGCTGGCTTCCCATCTGTGGGACTTTTGTATAGGCATACATTAGTAAAGGTCAGTTTTAATTACAGTCAATGGCTTCCACACTTACCAGCCCTTTGGCCTGTCAAAAGTCAATGCAGGCATGGACTCCCATTGAGATTTTCATTTCGTCACCCATAGAGACTTCCATTGGGTCTCTCATGAGGTCTCCCATCCAGCCCGTGACCAAGGCTCTCACTGCTTAGCTTCAAGAGTCTGTCAAGGGCATGCAGAATGGGTTTACAATGGCTGCTGACATGCTGGCTTCCCATCTGTGGGACTTTTGTATAGGCATACATTAATAAAAGTCAGTTTTAATTAGTCAATGGCTTTTGCTCTTACCAGCCCTTTGGCCTGTCAAAAGTCAATGCAGCCATGGACTCTCATTGGGTCACCCATAGACACTTCCATTGGGTCTCTCATGAGGTCTCCCATCCAGCCCGTGACCAAGGCTCTCACTGCTTAGCTTCAACAGTCTGTCAAGGGCATGCACAATGGGTTTACAATGGCTGCTGACATGCTGGCTTCCCATCTGTGGGACTTTTGTATAGGCATACATTAGTAAAAGTCAGTTTTAATTACAGTCAAAGGCTTCTACTCTTACCAGCCCTTTGGCCTGTCAAAAGTCAATGCAGCTATGGTCTCCCATTGAGATTCCCATTGGGTCTCTCATGAGGTCTCCCATCCAGCCCGTGACCAAGACTCTCACTGCTTAGCTTCAAGAGTCTGTCAAGGGCATGCACTATGGGTTGACAATGGCTGCTGCCTTGCTGGCTTCCCATCTGTGGGACTTTTGTATAGGCATACATTAGTAAAAGTCAGTTTTAATTACAGTCAATGGCTTCTACTCTTACCAGCCCTTTGGTCTGTCAAAAGTCAATGCAGCCATGGACTCCCATTGAGATTCCCATTGGGTCACCCATAGAAATTTCCATTGGGTCTCTCATGAGGTCTCCCATCCAGCCCGTGACCAAGGCTCTCACTGCTTAGCTTCAACAGTCTGTCAAGGGCATGCACAATGGGTTTACAATGGCTGCTGACATGCTGGCTTCCCATCTGTGGGACTTTTGTATAGGCATACATTAGTAAAAGTCAGTTTTAATTACAGTCAATGGCTTCTACTCTTTCCAGCACTTTGGCCTGTCAAAAGTCAATGCAGCCATGGACTCCCATTGAGTCACCCATAGAGACTTCCATTGGGTCTCTCATGAGGTCTCCCATCCAGCCCGTGACCAAGGCTCTCACTGCTTAGCTTCAACAGTCTGTCAAGGGCATGCACAATGGGTTTACAATGGCTGCTGACATGCTGGCTTCCCATCTGTGGGACTTTTGTATAGGCATACATTAGTAAAAGTCAGTTTTAATTACAGTCAATGGCTTCTACTCTTTCCAGCACTTTGGCCTGTCAAAAGTCAATGCAGCCATGGACTCCCATTGAGATTCCCATTGGGTCACCCATACAGACTTCTATTGGGTCTCTCATGAGGTCTCCCATCCAGCCCATGACCAAGGTTCTCACTGCTTAGCTTCAAGAGTCTGTCAACGGCATGCACAATGGGTTTACAATGGCTGCTGACATGCTGGCTTTCCATCTGTGGGACTTTTGAAGAGCAATACATTAGTAAAAGTCAGTTTTAATTACAGTCAATGACTTCTACTCTTATTAGCCCTTTGGCCTGTCAAAAGTCAATGCAGCCATGAACTCTCATTGAGATTCCCATTGGGTCACCCATAGAGACTTCCATTGGGTCTCTCATGAGGTCTCCCATCCAGCCCATGACCAAGGATCTCACTGCTTAGCTTCAATAGTCTGTCAAGGGCATGCACAAAGGGTTTACAATGGCTGCTGACATGCTGGCTTCCCATCTGTGGGACTTTTGTATAGGCATACATTAGTAAAGGTCAGTTTTAATTACAGTCAATGGCTTCCACACTTACCAGCCCTTTGGCCTGTCAAAAGTCAATGCAGGCATGGACTCCCATTGAGATTTTCATTTCGTCACCCATAGAGACTTCCATTGGGTCTCTCATGAGGTCTCCCATCCAGCCCGTGACCAAGGCTCTCACTGCTTAGCTTCAAGAGTCTGTCAAGGGCATGCAGAATGGGTTTACAATGGCTGCTGACATGCTGGCTTCCCATCTGTGGGACTTTTGTATAGGCATACATTAATAAAAGTCAGTTTTAATTAGTCAATGGCTTTTGCTCTTACCAGCCCTTTGGCCTGTCAAAAGTCAATGCAGCCATGGACTCTCATTGGGTCACCCATAGACACTTCCATTGGGTCTCTCATGAGGTCTCCCATCCAGCCCGTGACCAAGGCTCTCACTGCTTAGCTTCAACAGTCTGTCAAGGGCATGCACAATGGGTTTACAATGGCTGCTGACATGCTGGCTTCCCATCTGTGGGACTTTTGTATAGGCATACATTAGTAAAAGTCAGTTTTAATTACAGTCAAAGGCTTCTACTCTTACCAGCCCTTTGGCCTGTCAAAAGTCAATGCAGCTATGGTCTCCCATTGAGATTCCCATTGGGTCTCTCATGAGGTCTCCCATCCAGCCCGTGACCAAGACTCTCACTGCTTAGCTTCAAGAGTCTGTCAAGGGCATGCACTATGGGTTGACAATGGCTGCTGCCTTGCTGGCTTCCCATCTGTGGGACTTTTGTATAGGCATACATTAGTAAAAGTCAGTTTTAATTACAGTCAATGGCTTCTACTCTTACCAGCCCTTTGGTCTGTCAAAAGTCAATGCAGCCATGGACTCCCATTGAGATTCCCATTGGGTCACCCATAGAAATTTCCATTGGGTCTCTCATGAGGTCTCCCATCCAGCCCGTGACCAAGGCTCTCACTGCTTAGCTTCAACAGTCTGTCAAGGGCATGCACAATGGGTTTACAATGGCTGCTGACATGCTGGCTTCCCATCTGTGGGACTTTTGTATAGGCATACATTAGTAAAAGTCAGTTTTAATTACAGTCAATGGCTTCTACTCTTTCCAGCACTTTGGCCTGTCAAAAGTCAATGCAGCCATGGACTCCCATTGAGATTCCCATTGGGTCACCCATACAGACTTCTATTGGGTCTCTCATGAGGTCTCCCATCCAGCCCATGACCAAGGTTCTCACTGCTTAGCTTCAAGAGTCTGTCAACGGCATGCACAATGGGTTTACAATGGCTGCTGACATGCTGGCTTTCCATCTGTGGGACTTTTGAAGAGCAATACATTAGTAAAAGTCAGTTTTAATTACAGTCAATGGCTTCTACTCTTATTAGCCCTTTGGCCTGTCAAAAGTCAATGCAGCCATGAACTCTCATTGAGATTCCCATTGGGTCACCCATAGAGACTTCCATTGGGTCTCTCATGAGGTCTCCCATCCAGCCCATGACCAAGGATCTCACTGCTTAGCTTCAATAGTCTGTCAAGGGCATGCACAAAGGGTTTACAATGGCTGCTGACATGCTGGCTTCCCATCTGTGGGACTTTTGTATAGGCATACATTAGTAAAGGTCAGTTTTAATTACAGTCAATGGCTTCCACACTTACCAGCCCTTTGGCCTGTCAAAAGTCAATGCAGGCATGGACTCCCATTGAGATTTTCATTTCGTCACCCATAGAGACTTCCATTGGGTCTCTCATGAGGTCTCCCATCCAGCCCGTGACCAAGGCTCTCACTGCTTAGCTTCAACAGTCTGTCAAGGGCATGCACAATGGGTTTACAATGGCTGCTGACATGCTGGCTTCCCATCTGTGGGACTTTTGTATAGGCATACATTAGTAAAAGTCAGTTTTAATTAGTCAATGGCTTTTGCTCTTACCAGCCCTTTGGCCTGTCAAAAGTCAATGCAGCCATGGACTCTCATTGGGTCACCCATAGACACTTCCATTGGGTCTCTCATGAGGTCTCCCATCCAGCCCGTGACCAAGGCTCTCACTGCTTAGCTTCAACAGTCTGTCAAGGGCATGCACAATGGGTTTACAATGGCTGCTGACATGCTGGCTTCCCATCTGTGGGACTTTTGTATAGGCATACATTAGTAAAAGTCAGTTTTAATTACAGTCAAAGGCTTCTACTCTTACCAGCCCTTTGGCCTGTCAAAAGTCAATGCAGCCATGGTCTCCCATTGAGTCTCTCATGAGGTCTCCCATCCAGCCCGTGACCAAGGCTCTCACTGCTTAGGTTCAAGAGTCGTGTCAAGGGCATGCACAATGGGTTGACAATGGCTGCTGACATGCTGGCTTCCCATCTGTGGGACTTTTGTATAGGCATACATTAGTAAAAGTCAGTTTTAATTACAGTCAATGGCTTCTACTCTTACCAGCCCTTTGACCTGTCAAAAGCCAATGCAGCCATGGTCTCCCATTGAGTCTCTCATAAGGTCTCCCATCCAGCGCGTGACCAAGGCTCTCACTGCTTAGCTTCAAGAGTCTGTCAAGGGCATGCACAATGGGTTTACAATGGCTGCTGACATGCTGGCATCCCATCTGTGGGACTTTTGTATAGGCATACATTAGTAAAAGTCAGTTTTAATTACAGTCAATGGCTTCTACTCTTACCAGCCCTTTGGCCTGTCAAAGGTAAAAGGTGGGCGTTACCGGTGAGTCGACAAGGAGGCCCTCCAACACCTTTTTAGGGATGATACCTTGTTCAAAGGCATCCTCGAGGACACTGGCAAGTTCTACCGAAAATCTACCCATTGGGTTATAGTGGAGCCGTTCGTAGAAGGCATTATTTCGCAGCTGTCGCATTGCCTCTTTTTCATACATCCCGGATGGCCATATCACGACGTTTCCCCCCTTGTCAGCAGGTTTTATTACAACCCCTTTCAGGTCTTGTAGCTCACGAAGAGCCTTCCTCTGCCGCATATTTAGATTTCCGGCAGATCGGTTCTTTTTTAGTTTTTCTAAATCTCTCAACACAAGTGCGTTGAAGATTTCCACCTGGGGGAATGTGACAAGGGGGGAAACGTCGCGGACCGAGGGAGCACATGCTTTGGAAATTTACCTTGTTGGATTAGCGTTGTTTCTTCTTCCAACTCCTCCATTACTCGCAGTGCCACTCTCTCCATTTGTGATACCGTGCCATTACCAGGAGCCGAGGTACATGGTCTAACGTGTAATTTGTGCAGAATCAGCTTTCTCAAGAAAAGGCTCAGATCTTTGGCTACTACGAAAGAATCAAAATTAGCAGAGGGTACAAAGGTAAGACCCAATCCCAACACCTCCACCTGATCTTTAGTTAATATATGTGAGGATAAATTAATTACCTCAAGTTGGTTCCTGTTACCCAGACCAGATGGAGGCGGTGGGACGGAGCCTCCCTTCGGGTCCCTCCCTCCCTTATTCTTGGCCGCCTCAGCACGAGTAAACGGTCGACCACCATTATCCTCGCCTCCCGACGGATCATCATCGAGAGAAGACACTGATGAGGCTGGAGGGCCCAATGGTAGAGGATCGGCTGGTTTAGGTTTCTTGCTGTTTTTACCCATCTTTCCACGCCATTTATAAACCCTGTCAGAACGGAAATCCGTGACATCCCTTTGGTACTTCTTAGATTTTGTCTCCACAATCTCCTTCTCCCATTTCTGAAATTCACGATCTAGCATCTCATTAGTCTTGGTCATTTCCACTGGAGAAAGTGCCGAGGTCAAAGCCTCTTGTAATGCACTAATCTCGGTTTCCAAATCAGTGATGGTTTTCTCATTATGGTCAATGAGTAGGCTCATGAAGGCATGTGAGCATGCTGTAGCTGTTTCTTCCCATGCCTTCTTAAAATCCTCCTCTATGGTGTTAAAAGAGGGGAAAACTTGGACGCGTAGTCCTCTCGGCACCAACCCCTTCTCTATATAGCGTTCCATGAAGGCCTTATTCCACCACAGCCTCGTTTTTTTGGTGGAGCAAGGCCTTCAATTGATTAGTCTGCTCGGTTACAGCCTTTTTGTCAGTCGCCGGTACCACTTCTCCCTCTCCACCAAACACTTCATCCAATTTACTCTGCCAGAGACGTTCTCTAGCACGATGGTCAAAAGACCCCTGCATATCTGTGGAACACAGAAAATATACAATAAACAACCAGAGAATCAACATGACCTGTTGTAAAAGTACCGACATATACACATATTAAAACCAACGAACCAAAATGTCTTTAAGGTACATAGAGTCACACGATGCATCTTCATGCGTTACAACCAATTTTATTTGTAGAAGAACAAGTGATTGTCACAGCTAGTAAGCAAAAAAGTGCATCAGTGCAAAAGGGGGGGGGTTTTCAAGGACAAAGTGCAGGGTGAAAAGAGAGATCAAACACAGGACCCAGAATTTTACATTGCAGACATCTCAATGGTAATGACGTTAATATAAAAGGTAAAAATTCCCCCAACACAGAATACAGTTGCAGCCTTTTGCATAAGTTGCAGCCAAGGTGATTACAGTCAATTTACAGCATCATAAACATACAATTAGAACCAATGTCAGGGACACCAGAGGTTAATAAATAGTTCTCATACCAGAGATGCCTGCTGCCTGGGGACTGTGTCAGGGAGAAGCCCCGACACGTGTTTCGTTTGTTCTTCCTCGGGGGGCAGTGGGGAATGTGCAGGGAAGGTCAAACCTATTTATATCCAGGGCACATATGGCTGGCACTCACTGCTTAACTTCAACAGTCTGTCAAGGGCATGCACAATGGGTTTACAATGGCTGCTGACATGCTGGCTTCCCATCTGTGGGACTTTTGTATAGGCATACATTAGTAAAAGTCAGTTTTAATTACAGTCAATGGCTTCTACTCTTACCAGCCCTTTGGCCTGTCAAAAGTCAATGCAGGCCATGGTCTCCCATTGGGTCTCTAATGAAGGTCTCCCATCCAGCCCGTGACCAAGGCTCTCACTGCTTAGCTTCAATGAGTCTGTCAAGGGCATGCACAATTGTTGACAATGGCTGCTGACATGCTGGCTTCCCATCTGATGGGACTTTTGAAGAGCATAGATTAGTAAAAGTCAGTTTTAATTACAGTCAATGGCTTCTACTCTTAGAACTCTCATTGAGATTCCCATTGGGTCACCCATAGAGACTTCCATTGGGTCTCTCATGAGGTCTCCCATCCAGCCCATGACCAAGGATCTCACTGCTTAGCTTCAATAGTCTGTCAAGGGCATGCACAAAGGGTTTACAATGGCTGCTGACATGCTGGCTTCCCATCTGTGGGACTTTTGTATAGGCATACATTAGTAAAGGTCAGTTTTAATTACAGTCAATGGCTTCCACACTTACCAGCCCTTTGTCCTGTCAAAAGTCAATGCAGGCATGGACTCCCATTGAGATTTTCATTTCGTCACCCATAGAGACTTCCATTGGGTCTCTCATGAGGTCTCCCATCCAGCCCGTGACCAAGGCTCTCACTGCTTAGCTTCAAGAGTCTGTCAAGGGCATGCAGAATGGGTTTACAATGGCTGCTGACATGCTGGCTTCCCATCTGTGGGACTTTTGTATAGGCATACATTAATAAAAGTCAGTTTTAATTAGTCAATGGCTTTTGCTCTTACCAGCCCTTTGGCCTGTCAAAAGTCAATGCAGCCATGGACTCTCATTGGGTCACCCATAGACACTTCCATTGGGTCTCTCATGAGGTCTCCCATCCAGCCCGTGACCAAGGCTCTCACTGCTTAGCTTCAACAGTCTGTCAAGGGCATGCACAATGGGTTTACAATGGCTGCTGACATGCTGGCTTCCCATCTGTGGGACTTTTGTATAGGCATACATTAGTAAAAGTCAGTTTTAATTACAGTCAAAGGCTTCTACTCTTACCAGCCCTTTGGCCTGTCAAAAGTCAATGCAGCTATGGTCTCCCATTGAGATTCCCATTGGGTCTCTCATGAGGTCTCCCATCCAGCCCGTGACCAAGGCTCTCACTGCTTAGGTTCAAGAGTCGTGTCAAGGGCATGCACAATGGGTTGACAATGGCTGCTGACATGCTGGCTTCCCATCTGTGGGACTTTTGTATAGGCATACATTAGTAAAAGTCAGTTTTAATTAGTCAATGGCTTTTGCTCTTACCAGCCCTTTGGCCTGTCAAAAGTCAATGCAGCCATGGTCTCCCATTGAGTCTCTCATGAGGTCTCCCATCCAGCCCGTGACCAAGGCTCTCACTGCTTAGGTTCAAGAGTCGTGTCAAGGGCATGCACAATGGGTTGACAATGGCTGCTGACATGCTGGCTTCCCATCTGTGGGACTTTTGTATAGGCATACATTAGTAAAAGTCAGTTTTAATTACAGTCAATGGCTTCTACTCTTACCAGCCCTTTGGCCTGTCAAAAGCCAATGCAGCCATGGTCTCCCATTGAGTCTCTCATAAGGTCTCCCATCCAGCGCGTGACCAAGGCTCTCACTGCTTAGCTTCAAGAGTCTGTCAAGGGCATGCACAATGGGTTTACAATGGCTGCTGACATGCTGGCATCCCATCTGTGGGACTTTTGTATAGGCATACATTAGTAAAAGTCAGTTTTAATTACAGTCAATGGCTTCTACTCTTACCAGCCCTTTGGCCTGTCAAAGGTAAAAGGTGGGCGTTACCGGTGAGTCGACAAGGAGGCCCTCCAACACCTTTTTAGGGATGATACCTTGTTCAAAGGCATCCTCGAGGACACTGGCAAGTTCTACCGAAAATCTACCCATTGGGTTATAGTGGAGCCGTTCGTAGAAGGCATTATTTCGCAGCTGTCGCATTGCCTCTTTTTCATACATCCCGGATGGCCATATCACGACGTTTCCCCCCTTGTCAGCAGGTTTTATTACAACCCCTTTCAGGTCTTGTAGCTCACGAAGAGCCTTCCTCTGCCGCATATTTAGATTTCCGGCAGATCGGTTCTTTTTTAGTTTTTCTAAATCTCTCAACACAAGTGCGTTGAAGATTTCCACCTGGGGGAATGTGACAAGGGGGGAAACGTCGCGGACCGAGGGAGCACATGCTTTGGAAATTTACCTTGTTGGATTAGCGTTGTTTCTTCTTCCAACTCCTCCATTACTCGCAGTGCCACTCTCTCCATTTGTGATACCGTGCCATTACCAGGAGCCGAGGTACATGGTCTAACGTGTAATTTGTGCAGAATCAGCTTTCTCAAGAAAAGGCTCAGATCTTTGGCTACTACGAAAGAATCAAAATTAGCAGAGGGTACAAAGGTAAGACCCAATCCCAACACCTCCACCTGATCTTTAGTTAATATATGTGAGGATAAATTAATTACCTCAAGTTGGTTCCTGTTACCCAGACCAGATGGAGGCGGTGGGACGGAGCCTCCCTTCGGGTCCCTCCCTCCCTTATTCTTGGCCGCCTCAGCACGAGTAAACGGTCGACCACCATTATCCTTGCCTCCCGACGGATCATCATCGAGAGAAGACACTGATGAGGCTGGAGGGCCCAATGGTAGAGGATCGGCTGGTTTAGGTTTCTTGCTGTTTTTACCCATCTTTCCACGCCATTTATAAACCCTGTCAGAACGGAAATCCGTGACATCCCTTTGGTACTTCTTAGATTTTGTCTCCACAATCTCCTTCTCCCATTTCTGAAATTCACGATCTAGCATCTCATTAGTCTTGGTCATTTCCACTGGAGAAAGTGCCGAGGTCAAAGCCTCTTGTAATGCACTAATCTCGGTTTCCAAATCAGTGATGGTTTTCTCATTATGGTCAATGAGTAGGCTCATGAAGGCATGTGAGCATGCTGTAGCTGTTTCTTCCCATGCCTTCTTAAAATCCTCCTCTATGGTGTTAAAAGAGGGGAAAACTTGGACGCGTAGTCCTCTCGGCACCAACCCCTTCTCTATATAGCGTTCCATGAAGGCCTTATTCCACCACAGCCTCGTTTTTTGGTGGAGCAAGGCCTTCAATTGATTAGTCTGCTCGGTTACAGCCTTTTTGTCAGTCGCCGGTACCACTTCTCCCTCTCCACCAAACACTTCATCCAATTTACTCTGCCAGAGACGTTCTCTAGCACGATGGTCAAAAGACCCCTGCATATCTGTGGAACACAGAAAATATACAATAAACAACCAGAGAATCAACATGACCTGTTGTAAAAGTACCGACATATACACATATTAAAACCAACGAACCAAAATGTCTTTAAGGTACATAGAGTCACACGATGCATCTTCATGCGTTACAACCAATTTTATTTGTAGAAGAACAAGTGATTGTCACAGCTAGTAAGCAAAAAAGTGCATCAGTGCAAAAGGGGGGGCGTTTTCAAGGACAAAGTGCAGGGTGAAAAGAGAGATCAAACACAGGACCCAGAATTTTACATTGCAGACATCTCAATGGTAATGACGTTAATATAAAAGGTAAAAATTCCCCCAACACAGAATACAGTTGCAGCCTTTTGCATAAGTTGCAGCCAAGGTGATTACAGTCAATTTACAGCATCATAAACATACAATTAGAACCAATGTCAGGGACACCAGAGGTTAATAAATAGTTCTCATACCAGAGATGCCTGCTGCCTGGGGACTGTGTCAGGGAGAAGCCCCGACACGTGTTTCGTTTGTTCTTCCTCGGGGGGCAGTGGGGAATGTGCAGGGAAGGTCAAACCTATTTATATCCAGGGCACATATGGCTGGCACTCACTGCTTAACTTCAACAGTCTGTCAAGGGCATGCACAATGGGTTTACAATGGCTGCTGACATGCTGGCTTCCCATCTGTGGGACTTTTGTATAGGCATACATTAGTAAAAGTCAGTTTTAATTACAGTCAATGGCTTCTACTCTTACCAGCCCTTTGGCCTGTCAAAAGTCAATGCAGCCATGGACTCCCATTGAGTCACCCATAAAGACTTCCATTGAGTCTCTCATGAGGTCTCCCATCCAGCCCGTGACCAAGGCTCTCACTGCTTAGCTTCAACAGGCTGTCAAGGGCATGCACAATGGGTTTACAATCGCTGCTGACATGCTGGCTTCCCATCTGTCGGACTTTTGTATAGGCATACATTAGTAAAAGTCAGTTTTAATTACAGTCAATGGCTTCTACTCTTACCAGCCCTTTGGCCTGTCAAAAGTCAATGCAGCCATGGACTCCCATGAGATTCCCATGGGTCACCCATAGAGACTTCCATTGGGTCTCTCATGAGGTCTCCCATCCAGCACGTGACCAAGGCTCTCACAGCTTAGCTTCAACAGTCTGTCAAGGGCATGCACAATGGGTTTACAATGGCTGCTGACATGCTGGCTTCCCATCTGTGGGACTTTTGTATAGGCATACATTAGTAAAAGTCAGTTTTAATTACAGTCAATGGCTTCTACTCTTACCAGCCCTTTGGCCTGTCAAAAGCCAATGCAGCCATGGTCTCCCATTGAGATTCCTATTGGGTCTCTCATGAGGTCTCCCATCCAGCCCGTGACCAAGGCTCTCACTGCTTAGCTTCAAGAGTCTGTCAAGGGCATGCACAATGGGTTGACAATGGCTGCTGACATGCTGGCTTCCCATCTGTGGGACTTTTGTATAGGCATACATGAGTAAAAGTCAGTTTTAATTACAGTTAATGGCTTATACTCTTACCAGCCCTTTGGCCTGTCAAAAGTCAATGCAGCCATGGACTCCCATTGGGTCACACAGAGAGACTTCCATTGGGTCTCTCATGAGGTCTCCCATCCAGCCCGTGACCAAGGCTATAACTGCTTAGCTTCAAGAGTCTGTCAAGGGCATGCACAATGGGTTTACAATGGCTGCTGACATGCTGGCTTCCCATCTGTGGGACTTTTGTATAGGCATACATTAGTAAAAGTCAGTTTTAATTACAGTCAATGGCTTCTACTCTTACAAGCCCTTTGGCCTGTCAAAAGTCAATGCAGCCAATAGACTCTCATTGAGATTCCCATTGGTCACCCATAGAGACTTCCATTGGGTCTCTCATGAGGTCTCCCATCCAGCCTGTGACCAAGGCTCTCACTGCTTAGCTTCAACAGTCTGTCAAGGGCATGCACAATGGGTTTACAATGGCTGCTGACATGCTGGCTTCCCATCTGTGGGACTTTTGTATAGGCATACATTAGTAAAAGTCAGTTTTAATTACAGTCAAATGGCTTCTACTCTTTCCAGCACTTTGGCCTGTCAAAAGTCAATGCAGCCATGGACTCCCATTGGGTCTCTCATGAGGTCTCCCATCCAGCCCGTGACCAAGGCTCTCACTGCTTAGCTTCAAGAGGATGTCAAGGGCATGCACAATGGGTTTACAATGGCTGCTGACATGCTGGCTTCCCATCTGTGGGACTTTTGTATAGGCATACATTAGTAAAAGTCAGTTTTAATTACAGTCAATGGCGTCTACTCTTACCAGCCCTTTGGGCTGTCAAAAGTCAATGCAGCCATGGTCTCCCATTGAGATTCCCATTGGGTCTCTCATGAGTCTCCCATCCAGCCCGTGACCAAGGCTCTCACTGCTTAGGTTCAAGAGTCTGTCAAGGGCATGCACAATGGGTTGACAATGGCTGCTGACATGCTGGCTTCCCATCTGTGGGACTTTTGTATAGGCATACATTAGTAAAAGTCAGTTTTAATTACAGTCAATGGCTTCTACTCTTACCAGCCCTTTGGCCTGTCAAAAGCCAATGCAGCCATGGTCTCCCATTGGGTCTCTCATGAGGTCTCCCATCCAGCCCGTGACCAAGGCTCTCACTGCTTAGCTTCAACAGCCTGGCAAGGGAATGTACAATGGGTTTACAATGGCTGCTGACATGCTGGCTTCCCATCTGTGGGACTTTTGTATAGGCATACATTAGTAAAAGTCAGTTTTAATTACAGTCAATGGCTTCTACTCTTACCAGCCCTTTGGGCTGTCAAAAGTCAATGCAGCCATGGTCCTCCCATTGGGTCTCTAATGAGGTCTCCCATCCAGCCCGTGACCAAGGCTCTCACTGCTTAGCTTCAATAGTCTGTCAAGGGCATGCACAATTTGTTGACAATGGCTGCTGACATGCTGGCTTCCCATCTGATGGGACTTTTGAAGAGCAATAGATTAGTAAAAGTCAGTTTTAATTACAGTCAATGGCTTCTACTCTTACCAGCCCTTTGGCCTGTCAAAAGTCAATGCAGCCATGGACTCTCATTGAGATTCCCTTTGGGTCACCCATAGAGACTTCCATTGGGTCTCTCATGAGGTCTCCCATCCAGCCCGTGACCAAGGCTCTCACTGCTGAGCTTCAACAGTCTGTCAAGGGCGTGCACAATGGGTTTACAATGGCTGCTCACATGCTGGCTTCCCATCTGTGGGACTTTTGTATAGGCATACATTAGTAAAAGTCAGTTTTAATTACAGTCAAAGGCTTCTACTCTTACCAGCCCTTTGGCCTGTCAAAAGTCAATGCAGCCATGGTCTCCCATTGAGATTCCCGTTGGGTCTCTCATGAGGTCTCCCATCCAGCCCGTGACCAAGGCTCTCACTGCTTAGCTTCAAGAGTCTGTCAAGGGCATGCACAATGGGTTGACAATGGCTGCTGACTTGCTGGCTTCCCATCTATGGGACTTTTGTATAGGCATACATTAGTAAAAGTCAGTTTTAATTACAGTCAATGGCTTCTACTCTTACCAGCCCTTTGGCCTGTCAAAAGTCAATGCAGCCATGGACTCCCATTGAGATTCCCATTGGGTCACCCATAGAGATTTCCATTGGGTCTCTCATGAGGTCTCCCATCCAGCCCGTGACCAAGGCTCTCACTGCTTAGCTTCAACAGTCTGTCAAGGGCATGCACAATGGGTTACAATGGCTGCTGACTATGCTGGCTTCCCATCTGTGGGACTTTTGTATAGGCATACATTAGTAAAAGTCAGTTTTATTTACAGTCAATGGCTTCTACTCTTACCAGACCTTTGGCCTGTCAATAGTCAATGCAGCCATGCACTCCCATTGAGTCACCCATAGAGACTTCCATTGGGTCTCTCATGAGGTCTCCCATCCAGCCCGTGACCAAGGCTCTCACTGCTTAGCTTCAAGAGTCTGTCAAGGGCATGCACAATGGGTTTACAATGGCTGCTGACATGCTGGCATCCCATCTGTGGGACTTTTGTATAGGCATACATTAGTAAAAGTCAGTTTTAACTACAGTCAATGGCTTCTACTCTTACCAGCCCTTTGGCCTGTCAAAAGTCAATGCAGCCATGGACTCTCATTGAGATTCCCATTGGGTCACCCATAGAGACTTCCATTGGGTCTCTCATGAGGTCTCCCATCCAGCCTGTGACCAATGCTCTCACTGCTTAGCTTCAACAGTCTGTCAAGGGCATGCACAATGGGTTGACAATGGCTGCTGACATGCTGGCTTCCCATCTGTGGGACTTTTGTATAGGCATACATTAGTAAAAGTCAGTTTTAATTACAGTAAATGGCTTCTACTCTTACCAGCCCTTTGGCCTGTCAAAAGTCAATGCAGCCATGGTCTCCCATTGAAATTCCCATTGGGTCACCCATACAGACTTCTATTGGGTCTCTCATGAGGTCTCCCATCCAGCCCATGACCAAGGTTCTCACTTCTTAGCTTCAAGAGTCTGTCAACGGCATGCACAATGGGTTTACAATGGCTGCTGACATGCTGGCTTTCCATCTGTGGGACTTTTGAAGAGCAATACATTAGTAAAAGTCAGTTTTAATTACAGTCAATGGCTTCTACTCTTACCAGCCCTTTGGCCTGTCAAAAGTCAATGCAGCAATGGACTCCCATTGAGATTCCCCTTGGGTCACCCATAGAGACTTCCATTGGGTCTCTCATGAGGTCTCCCATCCAGCTCGTGACCAAGGCTCTCACTGCTTAGCTTCAACAGTCTGGCAAGGGCATAGCACAATGGGTTTACAATGGCTGCTGACATGCTGGCTTCCCATCTGTGGGACTTTTGTATAGGCATACATTAGTAAAAGTCAGTTTTAATTACAGTCAATGGCTTCTACTCTTACCAGCCCTTTGGGCTGTCAAAAGTCAATGCAGCCATGGTCTCCCATTGGGTCTCTCATGAGGTCTCCCATCCAGCCCGTGACCAAGGCTCTCACTGCTTAGCTTCAAGAGGATGTCAAGGGCATGCACAATGGGTTTACAATGGCTGCTGACATGCTGGCTTCCCATCTGTGGGACTTTTGTATAGGCATACATTAGTAAAAGTCAGTTTTAATTACAGTCAATGGCTTCTACTCTTACCAGCCCTTTGGCCTGTCAAAAGCCAATGCAGCCATGGTCTCCCATTGAGATTCCCGTTGGGTCTCTCATGAGGTCTCCCATCCAGCCCGTGACCAAGGCTCTCACTGCTTAGGTTCAAGAGTCTGTCAAGGGCATGCACAATGGGTTGACAATGGCTGCTGACATGCTGGCTTCCCATCTGTGGGACTTTTGTATAGGCATACATTAGTAAAAGTCAGTTTTAATTACAGTCAATGGCTTCTACTCTTACCAGCCCTTTGGCCTGTCAAAAGCCAATGCAGCCATGGTCTCCCATTGGGTCTCTAATGAGGTCTCCCATCCAGCCCGTGACCAAGGCTCTCACTGCTTAGCTTCAATAGTCTGTCAAGGACATGCACAATTTGTTGACAATGGCTGCTGACATGCTGGCTTCCCATCTGTTGGACTTTTGAAGAGCAATAGATTAGTAAAAGTCAGTTTTAATTACAGTCAATGGCTTCTACTCTTACCAGCCCTTTGGCCTGTCAAAAGTCAATGCAGCCATGGACTCTCATTGAGATTCCCTTTGGGTCACCCATAGAGACTTCCATTGGGTCTCTCATGAGGTCTCCCATCCAGCCCGTGACCAAGGCTCTCACTGCTTAGCTTCAACAGTCTGTCAAGGGCGTGCACAATGGGTTTACAATGGCTGCTCACATGCTGGCTTCCCATCTGTGGGACTTTTGTATAGGCATACATTAGTAAAAGTCAGTTTTAATTACAGTCAAAGGCTTCTACTCTTACCAGCCCTTTGGCCTGTCAAAAGTCAATGCAGCCATGGTCTCCCATTGAGATTCCCGTTGGGTCTCTCATGAGGTCTCCCATCCAGCCCGTGACCAAGGCTCTCACTGCTTAGCTTCAAGAGTCTGTCAAGGGCATGCACAATGGGTTGACAATGGCTGCTGACTTGCTGGCTTCCCATCTATGGGACTTTTGTATAGGCATACATTAGTAAAAGTCAGTTTTAATTACAATCAATGGCTTCTACTCTTACCAGCCCTTTGGCCTGTCAAAAGTCAATGCAGCCATGGACTCCCATTGAGATTCCCATTGGGTCACCCATAGAGATTTCCATTGGGTCTCCCATCCAGCCCTGACTAAGGCTCTCACTGCTTAGCTTCAACAGTCTGTCAAGGGCATGCACAATTTGTTCACAATGGCTGCTGACATGCTGGCTTCCCATCTGTGGGACTTTTGTATAGGCATACATTAGTAAAAGTCAGTTTTATTTACAGTCAATGGCTTCTACTCTTACCAGACCTTTGGCCTGTCAATAGTCAATGCAGCCATGCACTCCCATTGAGTCACCCATAGAGACTTCCATTGGGTCTCTCATGAGGTCTCCCATCCAGCCCCTGACCAAGGCTCTCACTGCTTAGCTTCAACAGTCTGTCAAGGGCATGCACAATGGGTTTACAATGGCTGCTGACATGCTGGCTTACCATCTGTGGGACTTTTGTATAGGCATACATTAGTAAAAGTCCGTTTTAATTACAGTCAATGGCTTCTACTCTTACCAGCCCCTTGGGCTGTCAAAAGTCAATGCGGCCATGGTCTCCCATTGAGTCTCTCCTAAGGTCTCCCATCCAGCCCGTGACCAAGGCTCTCACTGCTTAGCTTCAAGAGTCTGTCAAGGGCATGCACAATGGGTTTACAATGGCTGCTGACATGCTGGCATCCCATCTGTGGGACTTTTGTATAGGCATACATTAGTAAAATTCAGTTTTAATTACAGTCAATGGCTTCTACTCTTACCAGCCCTTTGGCCTGTCAAAAGTCAATGCAGCCATGGACTCCCATTGAGATTCCCATTGGGTCACCCATAGAGTCTTCCATTGGGTCTCTCAGGAGGTCTCCCATCCAGCCCGTGACCAAGGATCTCACTGCTTAGCTTCAAGAGTCTGTCAAGGGCATACACAATGGGTTGACAATGGCTGCTGACATGCTGGCTTCCCATCTGTGGGACTTTTGAAGAGCAATACATTAGTAAAAGTCAGTTTTAACTACAGTCAATGGCGTCTACTCTTACCAGCCCTTTGGCCTGTCAAAAGTCAATGCAGCCATGGACTCTCATTGAGATTCCCATTGGGTCACCCATAGAGACTTCCATTGGGTCTCTCATGAGGTCTCCCATCCAGCCTGTGACCAATGCTCTCACTGCTTAGCTTCAACAGTCTGTCAAGGGCATGCACAATGGGTTGACAATGGCTGCTGACATGCTGGCTTCCCATCTGTGGGACTTTTGTATAGGCATACATTAGTAAAAGTCAGTTTTAATTACAGTAAATGGCTTCTACTCTTACCAGCCCTTTGGCCTGTCAAAAGTCATTGCAGCCATGGTCTCCCATTGAGTCTCTCATGAGGTCTCCATCCAGCCCGTGACCAAGACTCTCACTGCTTAGCTTCAAGAGTCTGTCAAGGGCATGCACAATGGGTTGACAATGGCTGCTGCCTTGCTGGCTTCCCATCTGTGGGACTTTTGTATAGGCATACATTAGTAAAAGTCAGTTTTAATTACAGTCAATGGCTTCTACTTTTATCAGCCCTTTGGCCTGTCAAAAGTCAATGCAGCCATGGACTCCCATTGAGATTCCCATTGGGTCACCCATAGAAATTTCCATTGGGTCTCTCATGAGGTCTCCCATCCAGCTCGTGACCAAGGCTCTCACTGCTTAGCTTCATCAGTCTGTCAAGGGCATGCACAATGGGTTTACAATGGCTGCTGACATGTTGGCTTCCCATCTGTGGCACTTTTGTATAGGCATACATTAGTAAAAGTCAGTTTTAATTACAGTCAATGGCTCCTACTCTTACCAGCCCTTTGGCCTGTCAAAAGTCAATGCAGCCATGGACTCCCATTGAGTCACCCATAGAGACTTCCATTGGGTCTCTCATGAGGTCTCCCATCCAGCCCGTGACCAAGGCTCTCACTGCTTAGCTTCAACAGTCTGTCAAGGGCATGCACAATGGGTTTACAATGGCTGCTGACATGCTGGCTTCCCATCTGTGGGACTTTTGTATAGGCATACATTAGTAAAAGTCAGTTTTTAATTACAGTCAATGGCTTCTACTCTTTCCAGCACTTTGGCCTGTCAAAAGTCAATGCAGCCATGGACTCCCATTGAGATTCCCATTGGGTCACCCATACAGACTTCTATTGGGTCTCTCATGAGGTCTCCCATCCAGCCCATGACCAAGGTTCTCACTTCTTAGCTTCAAGAGTCTGTCAACGGCATGCACAATGGGTTTACAATGGCTGCTGACATGCTGGCTTTCCATCTGTGGGACTTTTGAAGAGCAATACATTAGTAAAAGTCAGTTTTAATTACAGTCAATGGCTTCTACTCTTACCAGCCCTTTGGCCTGTCAAAAGTCAATGCAGCAATGGACTCCCATTGAGATTCCCCTTGGGTCACCCATAGAGACTTCCATTGGGTCTCTCATGAGGTCTCCCATCCAGCTCGTGACCAAGGCTCTCACTGCTTAGCTTCAACAGTCTGGCAAGGGCATAGCACAATGGGTTTACAATGGCTGCTGACATGCTGGCTTCCCATCTGTGGGACTTTTGTATAGGCATACATTAGTAAAAGTCAGTTTTAATTACAGTCAATGGCTTCTACTCTTACCAGCCCTTTGGGCTGTCAAAAGTCAATGCAGCCATGGTCTCCCATTGGGTCTCTCATGAGGTCTCCCATCCAGCCCGTGACCAAGGCTCTCTTTGCTTAGCTTCAAGAGGATGTCAAGGGCATGCACAATGGGTTACAATGGCTGCTGACATGCTGGCTTCCCATCTGTGGGACTTTTGTATAGGCATACATTAGTTAAAGTCAGTTTTAATTACAGTCAATGGCTTCTACTCTTACCAGCCCTTTGGCCTGTCAAAAGCCAATGCAGCCATGGTCTCCCATTGAGATTCCCGTTGGGTCTCTCATGAGGTCTCCCATCCAGCCCGTGACCAAGGCTCTCACTGCTTAGGTTCAAGAGTCTGTCAAGGGCATGCACAATGGGTTGACAATGGCTGCTGACATGCTGGCTTCCCATCTGTGGGACTTTTGTATAGGCATACATTAGTAAAAGTCAGTTTTAATTACAGTCAATGGCTTCTACTCTTACCAGCCCTTTGGCCTGTCAAAAGCCAATGCAGCCATGGTCTCCCATTGGGTCTCTCATGAGGTCTCCCATCCAGCCCGTGACCAAGGCTCTCACTGCTTAGCTTCAACAGCCTGGCAAGGGAATGTACAATGGGTTTACAATGGCTGCTGACATGCTGGCTTCCCATCTGTGGGACTTTTGTATAGGCATACATTAGTAAAAGTCAGTTTTAATTACAGTCAATGGCTTCTACTCTTACCAGCCCTTTGGCCTGTCAAAAGCCAATGCAGCCATGGTCTCCCATTGAGATTCCCATTGGGTCTCTCATGAGGTCTCCCATCCAGCCCGTGACCAAGGCTCTCACTGCTTAGTTTCAACAGTCTGTCAAGGGCATGCACAATGGGTTTACAATGGCTGCTGACATGCTGGCTTCCCATCTGTGGGACTTTTGTATAGGCATACATTAGTAAAAGTCAGTTTTAATTACAGTCAATGGCTTCTACTCTTACCAGCCCTTTGGCC
>JARQOC010002328.1:0-26779 GCA_033576535.1 Allobates femoralis
GGATGGCCGAGACGTGCCGTACTAGTGAGCGGAGTGTGGCACGGAATAAGCACCTGTGACATGGCGGAGCCTGGCGAATGCATCGAAATCGATGGTAATGGGTCACGCTAGAGCGGTGGCCAGTCACATATCCCGTGTGTATTAAAGTAGCGGTCCGGGGCTATGTGTGCGTAGTACAAGTGTTTGCCTTGTCACGCACGATCAGCGCTTGTGACAGCCGCGTGTGCCGATTGCACTGAGGTGCGTTTGTGTGACACACATTGGCGGCTTACAACACACAGTATGTGCGTTTTCTGTCAAAAATCTGTGACAACTGTGGCGAAGTATGTGTATGTATCCAGGCTGAATGGGGTTTAATATATGTGCTGACAGATGTGAATGTAGTGGAACAGCTTCCAAGGCACCAAGTCAAAGATCTGTGTGACAGTGTATTAGCAAACACCTGAGAAGAATATGTCCTGCATCAATGTGCTGTGTGCAGGGGACCCTCTGCCTAAAACAAAATAAAGGATCATGTACGCACAATGGCCACAAACACTGTTGGGCAAAAGACTTTCAGAAAAACATGGCTACCCACACATATTGTGTGCACAATCCCAGCCAATAGGTGGCTATGACATCCCAGGCCCCCACCCAACCCTGCATCACATTGCCCTCCTCCACCAAGTAATCAGGCTCACACAGATGATGTTGGATCCAACAGAAAAAGGTTTAATATATTCCATGCATCTTGACCTTGTCTTGTGCAAACAAAATATACATAAAGTAAAAACAATGTAGAATTCAAGAGCAGGTGACATTAATCAGCCACATTCAAGGGATAAGCAAATCACCACACATTGCAAACTGTGCATGGAAAAAATACCAAAATAACCTAAACTAACTAACTAAATAACTACATAATGAAAACTCATGCACATAATGAAAACAAAGAGAATGGAAAAGGTCAACCAAAAATTAAAGTGGTGCAGCTAACCTGCTGTCACCTCCATTGAAACCACAAAAAGCAACTCCCAGAGCCAGCCACATTATATGGCCTGGTCCTGCCAGCTCACTGCACCAGACCCATTGAAGTAGGAGCAGTAAGCGTCTCTACTGTCCCTGGCCTCCTGCCGAGTGCGGCCATGGCTCTGCGGCTGGAGTGGCACAATCACATGGCCATCATCACGCCAAGACCCTGGACGGAGCTCCCCTGTTGTAGCGTCGGCATTATCTACATAACCTCCTGGCGTGTATGATGCTGTATCCCTACGACGCAGGAAGTTATGCAGCACACAGCAGGCCACCACTACCGCGTCAATAGACTCCGGTTTCATATGTATAGGCGTATGAAAAATCCGGAATCTATTCGCCATTATCCCAAACGCATTTTCAACCACACGGCGGGCCCGGGATAGCCGGTAGTTGAAAATGCGTCTCTCAGAAGTAAGGGCCCTCTGGGGATATGGCCGCAGTAGGTGCTCCTGAAGTGGGAATGCTTCATCCGCCACAAACGCAAAGTTGAGATGTTCGGTCGTGTCCTCATTTGAGGGTAAGTTTAGCCCACCATTCCCTAGTAGTGTTGCCAAGGAGCTTAGGGCAAACACACCCCCATCTGAGTTGCGACCAGGCATTCCAACATCCACGTAGAGGAACTCATAGTTGGCATCTACTACAGCCATGAGGATTATACTACAATACCCTTTGTAATTGTAATACAAAGAGCCAGAGTGGCCAGGTTTGGTAATCCTCACGTGCTTACCATCCAATGCCCCGCCACAGTTGGGGAAGTTCCACCGGGTTTCAAACCCTCGGGCTACTTCCAGCCATTCTGCGGCGGTTAAAGGCATTTTCATGTAGGCTGGCTGCAGAGCTCTCCAGATGGCCCAACACGTTTCAGGGATCAGGCGGCTCAGCAGGGGCAGGGAGACACGTGACACGTATGTGAGGGATGTCATGGACTGCCCTGTAGCCAGGAACCGCAAAGTGATCGCCAACCGCTCAGCAGCTGATACTGATGGCCGCATAATAGTGTCCTGACGCGCTATCATTGGCCCAACACGCTCCAATAGGAAGGTGAAACAGTCCTCGGGCATACGGAGATAGTTCCGGTAATCATCAGGACAGTTAAGCTCCAGCTCCCGCAACAGCTGCATGTGGCCCCGGGTTTCCCGCCTCAGAAGCCAATCACGGGTCCACAACCGCCGCTGTCTGCGCCTCATCAACCTTTCATACCGATCCTGATACCACATTTGCTCTTCCACCAACGCAAGAGCCACGATAACATTGCGGTCATGGATATTCTGCATCCTCAATATCAGCACCTGTAGATGAGAAAGCACTACATGAGTACATAGACCAAAACGTGGGCAAGTCAGCAGGTTCAGCAACCCACACCTCTTTTCCATTACACACTATTGCCAAGAGGATGGGATCTCTCGTGTGGGCCCAAAACACAACCCTGAAGCAAGGACGTCAAACACACAGTAGTCACCACAAACAACATGGAACACGGCGATTGAGAGTGGGCTCCTCTACATCAACGTCAATGGGAGCTCCCAAAATTCACACATCTGCACCTAGGTGAGTTAGAAAGGGACATGTGTCACCAATAATGTTGCTCAAACAGGTCCCATAATCCATTACACAGCCCATAATGTCTATTGATTACAGTAAAAATGAGAAGAATAACGAATGTGACGTACCCCGATATGGAAGGTTGAGGAAAGGCTACATGAACCTAACAACATTGCACATGAATGCGGATGCTTAGACATGGTTTCATATGTTTTGTAAGGTGTCATTTTTAATACACATCTATGCCATGTCTGGCGCGCCACACCTCAAAGCCCTGTGTCATCCCATTCCCGTTGGACACAGTCTCCATTGGCCACAACCAGTATGCAGAAATCGATCCAGTCGACATGAGTAACACAGTTCTGTCTACAGTCATGCATCCATTCTCCTGTATGTTGTCTGCAAACAAACACAGCAATGTATCTCAACAAAAGTGTCAAGGCCCACACAAAATGCCGTATCCTAATCCACACAGTACACTATATCTCGTCCCCAACCATACAAAGCCCTATATCGGCCGCTACAGCAGTCTCCGGCGCTCTCCAAGAACATCAACATATGCACCCCACCCTGCGCAAATTCCATGTGTGTCCACAAAAACTTACCTAATGTGTCTGGCCAGCAAGCGTAATGTTTGGCGGCATGGGCAGCTTTTAAAGGGCCGCCAACCTATCACGAATCAGCGATCTCCACCAATTAGCGGAAGTGTAATCCGCACCCAGGTGTCCCATCAGGATGTGCATAATTGTGTCCGCTGTGGTTGGTCTCCCGGACTATAAAGGCAGGTCAATGGCCACTGCACCTTGTCCAGACGTCGATGTGCATTGAGCTACTAGTGTCCTGTTTGACTTCTGTTGCTCTGACGGTAAGCCTCTTTAGCGGTTTCTAAGAAAATGTAATGAACGCAGCTGGTTCTGGCACAGGCAGCTTAGGCGATGTGTGTATGGCCATGTTTGATGCGGCATGCAAATATTTAACACCTAATATTAAATATGTGTACCTTATTCTGTGTCGCACAATAGCCAGGTAGTGCCTCTACTTATATAGTGTAAGTATGTATTGCACCTTCTGCTTTTTGGCAATGGTAAAAGAGCACGGTGTTATTTCTTTGGCTGGTACTTCACATCAACATTTCAGGGGTGGTAGAATTGTGGCGGACATTCCAGGGATGTTGGGTACATGTGTTAAAATGGGACTTCCACGTCTGGAGGAACCCCTACATGATCATCTGGGTGCACATTACATGTAGTATGTGCATTGTTGGCACACACCCAGGCCGCCTTTCTCATATAGTGACCCCTAACCATTTTGGACACTGGCCAGGTCCTAGTTAGCACACAACGTGTTTGGTCACATGTTGCCCTCTACCGGTATGTACGGACACACCGTGTCAAGGTGTGTTGCAATAGGTACATTGGGGACTTAAATCATGTTTGAAACATCTGTAGGTGGACACCGATATCCGGTGCTTGATATTGGCTGCATACATGTGTTTGAGTTTGTAGCAGTCTGAGATACAGAAAATGGGCCACTCATGCCCAGTTTCACTCCCCAAAATAGCTTTCGATAATCCCTGTAGAAAGTTAATGATTATGTGTATCATTGTGGCAAGTTTCGAAATGTCGGTATGCCTTGTGTTGTGACTGTGTGTTTTTTTTGTTTATTTTTTCATCGGCAGATGCCGACGGGTACTGTGGAATTGGAATCCCAGCTTCTCACGGAGTATCAGCGGCACGAATGTTTGTGGCGCAGCTCGCTGCCCGAATATAAAAATCGGGCAGCGAGGGCCGAGGCCTACAGGAGTCTTGTGGCTCTGGCAAATCGCTTCGAGCCAAGGGTAGGCAAGACGTGGGACCAGCAAATGGTGGCACTTAAGATCAAAAGCATGAGGTCGGCGTTCATGCGGGCTCACATTCAGTACCAGCGGCGTCGCTCAGGGGCTGGAGCAGAGGAGGTACCATCACCTACCCTATGGTACTATCCCCTGTTCACCTTCATCCTGGGCGAGGTTCGCCCGCATCGAACGACGACCAACTGCCCCGTTGCTGCGTCCCATGTAGGCCCGGCTGCATCACCATATGCGCCACAGGAGGTGGGTAATTGTGTGACAGTGGTGGCCCACAATGTTTCCTTCACATGTGTGCTTCTATAAATCCTTCACACCAAATTTGTTGGCATATTTTCCTCCTTGCTGCGCCAAACCTTGGGGTGTCAATCTATCTGCCCTCCTTCCATGACTTGGAAGAATTTTCAATTCTATGCTTCCAGCCATATTGCAATGTTGCTTCTTCCACAACATCTTGGTATGTTTAGGTTACTTATTTAAGGGTTTCAAGATAGCAGGTGGTTTGTTCTCAAACAGCCACATAGTACCATGTAGTTAATGGTGCTGCCACACATGTGTGTTGGCTTTGTTGCCAGTGGGTTAAAGGTAGTTGACAGAGGGGTGGATTCTCACCATAATAGGAGTGCAAATGGAAAGGTGGCCAATATGTGTCATTGGCCAGCACAGCCCCCAGTACCAAGGTGTTGTGGTGACATGTCCTAATATTGGGGTACGGCTCCGTGACAAACACCTAATTATGTATTGAGCTCAGTTCCTGGAATGGTCGAGGTGAGTGTACAGGAGAACCACTGGTGTTGGGGTCTTTAACCTTTTTTGCTTTACTGTGTTATTCATCATTTTCCATTCTGGTAGTTGGCCTTGGTGTGTGTGGGAGTGCTATATTGAGTCCTGTTGTGAATGTATACAGTTGATAGTGCCTTCACTAATGGTTTTCCTTTTTTTTCTCCACCCACAGGCCCCAGAAGAGGACGGCTCCATTGCCGAGGATTCTGTTGCTGATGATGCTCAGCCCATGACATCTGGGGCTGAGCAGGAGGGCGGCGCTAGTGATGTGGGTCCAGGCCCAGGTCCCAGCTCCGGGATCCGTCGCCGCCGACGTCCTGCACCACCTGAGACGGAGCTGGCGACCTGGGCCCGACGCGTGCTGTTGGATGAGCAGCGGACCCACATGGACACCGACGCCTTCTACATGAGCAACAGAATGCGAGGGATGGAGCCGCTCCAGAAAAAGATCCTTCTGAGGGTCTTCCACAATGCCGCTGATGCTGCCGATGATGGGGCCCTTCAATGGGGCTGCCACGTCCCCTCCCCCATGCAACACACCTTGTGGCCCCTTTCACCAGCTGCCCCATCTCGGCCCGTGAGAAGACCGGCCCCGCCACAGTCAACCCCTCCCCCCCCAACACGTCGTCGTTCAACAAGACGCTCTCAGGCAGGTCGGGGCTGCCCTGAGAGGAGGGGGATCCGGCATTGTCAGAGCCGACAGAGGAAGAATGAGTTGGACACTAGTAGCCAATGCACAGAATTGGCAGTCTGGACTTTATAATTTGAGGAATCTCCTTTGATTTGTTAATTTTCTGGCTTGACTTTTGGCCTAGATTTTTGTTTTTTTTTTGTTTTTTCCAAAAACATCATATCTTTGTGATTTAGTTTTATATCCAGGCTGGATTAAAATTGTTTGATTCACACAATTGTGTATTCATTTAGGAATAAGGATTGTGGGGGTTTTTTGGGGGTGAATGGTATTGTGGCCAATAATAGTTTTCCCCAAGCCACACAATATGGGCCAGTGCTCGCTCAGCAGGATCACCATCGGTTCATTTGGAATGTCTTAGCACATTCACAAAGGGATGTTGTGATGTGCCTCACAGAGTTAGCTTATGGTGAGGTTTGGTCACCAAATATTAGTAAGGTCACATGAAGGAGCGTATAACAAAGTTAGAACAGCATTGTATTGTAAACATACATGTGTCACAGACATTTGCCATCATACACAGAATGGTTAGGCCAGATGGGGCTAGCCAGTCCACACTTGTGATGGTCCCAATGTGGGACAGTATAGGGATTGTAGGGCAGATTGGCCTAGCCAGTCCACACTTGTGATGGTCCCAATGTGGGACAGTATAGGGATTGTAGGGCAGATTGGCCTAGCCAGTCCACACTTGTGATGGTCCCAATGTGGGACACTATAAGAAAAGAGCCCAACGGGGGCAAAAAAAAAAAAAAACAATATTTTCACTTTTGCAAGGCAACAAGCCAACGTGTGAAAATTTTAGGGTCCAACAAGGACAACTGTTTGTGGGGCCAGGTTTGGCCAGGATACAATGCATCCCTCAAATTCATGGGTGTGATCCATGGTGTGGGTGTAGGGCCGCCAGCATTTGAGCCAGGCGGGCAAGGTCCTGCAGGCCACGCTGTAGAGCCGTGGTCAAACGGCCCACAAATGCCTGATGGGCCTGGATGAATTCCTCCATGGTAGGGGCACCTGTATTGGGAGTAAACACACACTTTAGTACACAGTCGTCACTGCTGATGGTTAGTCATGACTGGCCACAACCATCCACTTACCCTGTTCCTCCAAATCCAGTTCACCATCAGACGGGGAGGGAGATGGGGTCAAGCTCCATCCATATGAGCCCGCACGTTCACCATCTGCAAAAATGGTGAACCAACATGGTTTACTTTGTTTACATAAATAGTTTTGGCCCAGATGAAATTTAAGCAACAGTGTGCAGGGTGTCTGTGGCAACATAACACACTTACCACCATAGTCACTGTGTGGGGACATGGTCACCCCAGGACTCGCCACTGAGCTGGAGACAGTGGGAGGTGGTGTTACTCCCGGGCTGGGGCTCCGTGGCCACATTATGTGGTTCAGGGGTAATAGTGGTCCTGGGCTACGGGGCAAACACTCCTCTGGGCCGCCAGGTACTTGCAGCTCCTCGCCCTCCTGTGGGGAGGTGATGTGTTCCTCCAGCAGCCAGGCAGATGGGGACAGCTGGTCACACTCCAGCGGGCTGCCAGGTGCTGACTGGTCCTCCACGTCCTCTGTCCCGGTGGGTGACGGCACGTCTGGCTCCTGAGGCCCGGGGGAAGGTGTTGACCCTGGGGACAAGGGTGCCACTTGAGCCTGATGTGGTGGGGTTCTTGATGGGCCACCTGGGGGTGGGGCATGGGGCCCTTCTTCTGATGAGGATTCAGCATCTAGTTTGAAATTTGAACATAAAAGACGTAATAAGATCATGCCTACACATTGTTGTCCTACAAAGAGCTTGTGTGGCTATGTATTTGACGGCTAAGCCTGGGGTCACACACACACAGATATGTGGCCAGATATTGTTCACAGATCTCTGGTTGCAGTGAAAGCATGGACACATTGTTCCATTTTGAGGCTGTCTCCAAATGTAAACATGTGACCATGATTTGACTGCAAACAGAGATCTGCAAACAATATGTGGGCAGATATCTGTGTGTGTGACCCCAGCCTTACTTAGCATCAACCAGGTGATGCTGGATGCATACACTCATGTTGTATGCATGTACTGTGCGTGTGAGCCATTTTTAGGCCTGACTGGATGAGCACAACACTGTGAAGGTGTGTTTGATTGTGTAGGCCACACTGTCCCTTGTCATATGTTTCCATCATTTTTTGTGTATTGTGGGACATGCACATGTGGCGGTGTGTGTTTTGGGGCAACAATTACTCACCACGCAGCCTGGCAATCCTGGCACGGATGTCCAGTATGCGACCTGGGCACTTATGCTTCAAGTCAGCGATCTTTTTTTGGATCGCTTTGACTGTCCTCTGTACCCCCAGTTGGCAGAGCAGGGCCCGCTGGATCCGCCGCACGGTGCACCGATTGCGCAGCCTGGGGTGGCGGTGGTGATGGTGGCCCCAATAGTCCCGACGGTCGCAGTGATCAATGAGGATGATCAGCTCCGCCATCCCCCATGTTGCGGCGCGGTGCACGGCTGCCATGACTGCTATGGTGTGTGCAGAGGCGGGGCTGGCACCTTGCAGGCAGAGTGAAAATGAAACCAACGTCATGACGTCATTACGGCCGCTGTCGGGGTGACGCACCTTTATAAGTAGCCCAACACGCAGTGACCCGCCCGACACACTTATGCGGCCCCTACTGCAGAAGACCCACAGTGCAGTCCTTACAACACGACTCTGATCTGTCTACTGAGTAATCTCCTCCGATGTGCTATGGGATTGTGTGCATCTGTGTGCGCGCTGCGCGAACTGCCAGACCCGGAACACTTCTACGGCAGCTGCTGTGCAATAAGCCAGAGCGGTACGTAACACACACTTGTGCGCTGTGTACAGCATTATTCGTTATCATGTGTTGATAGGATGTGCACACTGTATGTAGATCATGGGCCATTTATGATTTTACGTTCAAGTGTGTCTCCGCGTAATTGTACTACTATATGATCGTGCATACGGCGCGTATGTGTAGTGCTGAAGGGACAGCTCATCCAAGATGGAGGGCTGTGAGGCAAGGGCCAATCGTAACGCAGCATCTTCCACCAATGATCGCTGAAGGGGCGCGGTATCACGGAGCCTGGGTGACGCCTTAGCCACATTGCAGCTACATCGCCGGATGTCCCGAGTTCCCTTCTGTAGCTTCTTTACACGCCGATACAGCTCGCTACAATCGGCGATGTAGCCATCTGTTTATGGGCAGTGCACGGATACAGAGGTATCTGTAGCCGGCTGTGTCGTCCCGTCTTCAGACGCCGCTACTACGGGCGATATTGGCGCGACAAACTACATTTGTAGCCTGTAGCGGGTTGTATCCATCCTGTTGTGGCGGCGTGTAAAGGTACCATAAAGGTGTCTTTCTCAAGTGGATCCCTAGCGCTCATTTTATCATACCTTTTTACTTCATATCGTGCTCAAATCCTCCCTTTGGGGAGTGTGGTTTGAGAGCAGCTCTGGGACAGGATTTGGTCAACACAGAGGAGCTGCCCTTCCCTGGGCTCGTGATCTCTGGGAGAGACATTGAAGTTCCATAAGGAAAAGCTTCTTTACACGTAGCAACGGATTTATGCCTGCGGTTAATTCTCACCTCAAATCATCAACCTAGTTGTGCAGGGGACGCAACTAGAAAAGGTGAGTGACATATTAATATAACCCCTTGCTTCGGCTAATTTGCACAGTGTGGCGCAACAATTTCTTGGTTTTTCTAGGCCAAGATTATAACAAACTTATTTGACAAACAAACGTGAATACATATACGCCCTAACTCAACCCGTCTAGACAAAATATCTTACGTGCGCACGGAATAGTTTATTACTGTGGTCTTATCATAGACCGTGTACCAGGACCCTCAATGTTACAATTGTCATGGAAGAATGTCCAGCTATAATTGGCTGGGCTCCCCTCCACACAAGCCAAACAATTGAAAGTAGTTATCTTTACTAGTTAAACTGACTAATTATCCCTCCACTACAAGGTCCTGCCAATCCGCAGGTTCAGTCACGCAAAAAGGTTCCAAAGGTCAATCCAATGTACTAAGGCTATCCAACAACGTTCCCCAAAGAGTCTGATACGAGAGATAGCCGGACGTCTCTAGGAACTCAGGCATGCAGAACAGTAAGGTTACTAGTTATCTTCAGACAATAAGACATTGGAATCGAACCATCTAGTCCCCCCTTCCGCAACTTCAATACCTTTGGATTCCCCCTATCGCTAAAACAACTGAAACTGTCTACTCATCTTCTCATGAATAGACAAACAGCAAAGAAAAAGGGTCTTACCGAAGTCAGATGTGTCCGGCCACCAGTTTCTCCTTGGCTGTGTTCACTTCCTCACCCCTCCTGGAGGCAATGGCCTCTTTTGACGTCAATTCAGACGGAGGACTTAGGTGTAGAGAGTCTATGACTCTCCCCGTGCGCAGTGTCAGTCTTACCGTTCAAAGACCGCAGGAGGGGATGTTGGACTCGGCTTCGAAGGACCAGAATATTAGATTTAAATAACATCTTCCTTATTAAATGAGATGGCCGGAGACGGCTGAAGTCGAATCAACACCCAGGTTTATTTCTCATATATGAGGAGACAGCACAAAACATCACCTCTGAGGGTATATGGCAGAGTGTCTGGATACTTACAATCAACAGTTATTCTTATAACATTAAAAGAATGACGTTATACAAGTTATACTTGAAGGTGCAGGCATTTGGTATTTTCCCATCATTATAAGAGAGTCTTAGGGTATGTGCGCACTGGGCGGGTTTTCGGCGGTTTACCTGTGTAAACCGCCGTTTTGCATACATTAGTTTTATTTAAATTTATGTTAATCCAAACCGGCGTTTGGATTAACATTAAAACTAATGTATACCGCCCAAGGCTGTGCACACACCGGCGGTTACCCAGCGTCATCCGTTGCTAACCCGCAGGTTTCCCAGCGGGTTAGCAAAGAATGACCATGTTCTAAAAACCGGCCGGTTCTGCAGCGGCTGCAAGCAGAATCATGTGCTGCTTCCAGCCGCTGCAGATTCGCCGCCGAGAACCCGCTGGGCAGCCGCCGGATACCGCCCGCACATACCCGCCAGGAAGCCGGTGGACGGCGCCGGAGCTTCCTGGCGGGTCCCGCCAGCAGCCGCCGACCGAACCGCCGGGTAATGTGCACTTACCCTAAGTTAATTAAATTGTAAAAGGGCGTACATTCACATGCCCAAGGAGTGGAATAGTCCCTAGAACATTCTACTCTTATCATTTGGCCTTGACTAGTCACAGATGGAAAATTACCTTACTGCATCTGCAAACATTATAATACCTTCATATACTACATAATGAATATAGACTATGTAGAGAATTCTATTGTATTAAACTATCAAACATTAATATAGGATTCTATAATGTAAAGCTACCAAAGATTAATATAGAATAAAATTTCTATGACAGATGCCTCCCGGCTCACTGAGGAGATGGGCAGCACAGAGACATTTTCAGGTGTGGGGTTGACACGTAGTAGGGCAGCGATACTGGGCACAGAATCAGCAGCTACACTTCACAACCTTATGGGTGAGTCTGATGGATGAATGGTTGCTAATTGGGATGAGCGAGTCTACTCACTACTATTCGGGTACTCGCTACTCGCTGAGTAAATTAGGATTACTCGGGAGTAGCAAGTACTGAGTACTTTTGCAGTATATCAATAGATACACTGCAAATGTCCTGTAAAAGAGAGGAAAAGTGGTTAAAAAATAAAAAAAATCGGATACTCACCTTAACCTTGAAATCTGAATCTATTTGGTTGTCATGTGATGTAACCAGTCTTTATCCATCTACACCCCATAATGTGGCTTTACGGTGTTTGACAACCAGTTTGGAGAAGTATAGCTGCTATTCACAACCTGGACAGGACTTCATAGTCAGGGCAGTAGATTTTTTGTTGAAACAGAACTATTTCTCATTTGATGGAGTATTTTATCTGCAGGACCGTGGTGTCAGTATGGGGGACACATTTTCACCGACTCTTGCTAACCTGGTAATGGGGATATGGGAAGACCTGTATATTTTTAATGACAGAAACCCTTTTAACCCATACCTAGCCTAGTATGCAAGATATTTGGATGATACCCTAATAGTGTGGAAGGGTCCCCCAGAAGCACTCGGTGATTTTGTGGAATACAGTTAGGGCCAGAAATATTTGGACAGTGACACAAGTTTTGTTATTTTAGCTGTTTACAAAAACATGTTCAGAAATACAATTATATATATAATATGGGCTGAAAGTGCACACTCCCAGCTGCAATATGAGAGTTTCCACATCCAAATCGGAGAAAGGGTTTAGGAATCATAGCTCTGTAATGCATAGCCTCCTCTTTTTCAAGGGACCAAAAGTAATTGGACAATGGACTCTAAGGGCTGCAATTAACTCTGAAGGCGTCTCCCTCGTTAACCTGTAATCAATGAAGTAGTTAAAAGGTCAGGGGTGGATTCCAGGTGTGTGGTTTTGCATTTGGAAGCTGTTGCTGTGACCAGACAACATGCGGTCAAAGGAACTCTCAATTGAGGTGAAGCAGAACATCCTGAGGCTGAAAAAAAAGAAAAAAGCCATCAGAGAGATAGCAGACATGCTTGGAGTAGCAAAATCAACACTTGGGTACATTCTGAGAAAAAAGGAATTGACTGGTGAGCTTGGGAACTGTAAAAGGCCTGGGCGTCCACGGATGACAACAGTGGTGGATGATCGCCGCATACTTTATTTGGTGAAGAAGAACCCGTTCACAACATCAACTGAAGTCCAGAACACTCTCAGTGAAGTAGGTGTATCTGTTTCTAAGTCAACAGTAAAGAGAAGACTCCATGACAGTAAATACAAAGGGTTCACATCTAGATGCAAACCATTCATCAATTCCAAAAATAGACAGGCCAGAGTTAAATTTGCTGAAAAACACCTCAAGAAGCCGCTCAGTTCTGGAAAAGTATTCTATGGACAGATGAGACAAAGATCAACCTGTACCAGAATGATGGGAAGAAAAAAGTTTGGAGAAGAAAGGGAACGGCACATGATCCAAGGCACACCACATCCTCTGTAAAACATGGTGGAGGCAACGTGATGGCATGGGCATGCATGGCTTTCAATGGCACTGGGTCACTTGTGTTTATTGATGACATAACAGCAGACAAGAGTAGCCGGATGAATTCTGAAGTGTACCGGGATATACTTTCAGCCCAGATTCAGCCAAATGCTGCAAAGTTGATTGGACGGCGCTTCATAGTACAGATGGACAATGACCCCAAGCATACAGCCAAAGCTACCCAGGAGTTCATGAGTGCAAAAAAGTGGAACATTCTGCAATGGCCAAGTCAATCACCAGATCTTAACCCAATTGAGCATGCATTTCACTTGCTCAAATCCAGACTTAAGACGGAAAGACCCACAAACAAGCAAGACCTGAAGGCTGCGGCTGTAAAGGCCTGGCAAAGCATTAAGAAGGAGGAAACCCAGCGTTTGGTGATGTCCATGGGTTCCAGACTTAAGGCAGTGATTGCCTCCAAAGGATTCGCAACAAAATATTGAAAATAAAAATATTTTGTTTGGGTTATGTTTATTTGTCCAATTACTTTTGACCTCCTAAAATGTGGAGTGTTTGTAAAGAAATGTGTACAATTCCTACATTTTCTATCAGATATTTTTGTTCAACCCTTCAAATTAAACGTTACAATCTGCACTTGAATTCTGTTGTAGAGGTTTCATTTCAAATCCAATGTGGTGGCATGCAGAGCCCAACTAGCGAAAATTGTGTCACTGTCCAAATATTTCTGGCCCTAACTGTATATATGTGTGTGTGCTCAGTGTATACATATATATGTGTGTGTGCTCGGTGTATACACATATATGTGTGTCTATGTGTGTGTGCTCGGTGTATATGTGTCATATATACTGTGTGTGTCACCTACCGTATTGTGTGTATGTAACATCCACATTTATAAATCCCAGCAGCACAGATGAGAGTTCCTAGGTGTAAACAGGTCGGCAATCGCCCAACAAACGAGCAAAATGCGGCTCATCATCAGTGATTGGATGTTTATGGAGGAACATAAATCCTTGCTCTCGACAGCACATCCCCTGCTGCAAACTGCAGAAGAGCTGCCGATAACATGATCCTGTAGGGGACAGATTGCTCCACCGGTGATTGCTCTGCTCCCATCATTCTTCATCATCCTGTGTAAGAAGGCCGGAAACAAGCGCTGAATGACCTGTATATTATAGATCGCGCTCATTCACCAGTCTGAATTTGGCACTTGTACTTGTACTGTAAATGTCTGAGTGTGACGTGCACTATGTGAGCATTTAGGGACACTTTAACCTTTTGCCCAGGGCCCCACTTTGCCTAAAACCGGCCCTGACTACATACATAGTCTAGAATGCCCAATGCGTTAGAATCGGGCCACCATCTAGTGTGTATATATTCATGTATGTCAGTCTGTTTCTGTGCCAAAGACTAAGGTTCTCTGTAACGAAACGCGTCTGGCAACATCTGCCATACAGATGCGATTTTTAATTATGTGTATGTGAGTTCAAATAAAGAATTTGTTTAGCCATATGGATGGGGTGCTGGCTTTTTGTTTTTGATTATTCCATGGAAATTTGTGGACGCCAGCCACTGCCGCTGCTCCTGACCGGGTCTACTTGGAGGCACAAGGGTGAGCTTATCTGTTCCCTTTTCCCTGCATTCATTTCATTACTGTCTGCTTGGTTATTTGGGCGGTTCAGGTGAGGTCATCAGGCTCTGAGCACCAGACTATGAGAGGGGACCGCACCCTTCAAATACCTTGGGGTCTACCTTGCAAACCGCCAAATATATTCTTGGTTTCCGCTGCTGTCTGGTTAAGTGTTCTAGTATATTGACTCTGACCTTTGCCTGGATTTTGGACCCTTCTACCACCTGACGATATTGTACTTTTGCTGCCATCCCAGTTCTGACGCTGCCTTCTGACTAATCTTTCGGATTCTGATTTAGTATTCCCTAACTTTGACCTGCCTGGCGACCTCCCTGCTCTGATCTGCTGCTCACCTATTGGCAGTTACCTCCTGGGCTACGTAGTAATTCCAGATCCATGTATAGGGGTTACAGGGTCTCAGAGTTTCTCGGGTACTGCCATACCAGTAATTCAGCCTTGGTAGCAGACAGCTGTCAGACATATGCTTTGTGGCCTCAGTCTAGGGACTTCGGCCTGACTAGAGGATCACATCACGTCGTCATATGCTAGATGGCTTCAATCTATGGGCTGTGGTCCTCGTTGGAAGACCATAACCTCGCCCTATCGAATTGCAGGAAAGAAATGGTGTATCACAGTCGCGCTGCCAAGACCACTCACTCCAAAGGGATACACGGGAAGATGAAACTTCAAAAAGAACTCCTTTATTACCTCCGACATGTTTCGGTGCCTCCTGGCACCTTCCTCAGGATAACCCTGAGGAAGGTGCTGGACAGCACTGAAACGCGTAGGTTTTGATGAAGTAAAGGACCTTATGATGATAACAACTCTCTGTGAAATCCTTTGGTAAAGAGCAGCAGCGCGGACCGTGGATGCCATTCCTGTTTGATTCCTGATTTCCCGTGGTTTGTAGCTTGACGGTGGAGGTTCTGCAGCAGCTCCTTGAGCTTCAAACTGGTTGTGGGTCTCACAACCTTAAAAGGTGAGTGGATATCTATAGGATCCACACTGAAACACACAATGTCTTTTTGATAAGGCACAATCTGCGCCTCTTTTTAGTCAAACTTATTTTTAAGCTTTAATAGAAAAGGTACAGTGCTTACAATAAAAAGATATAAAATATGGAAATAAAAAGTGACATACAAATATGCAAAACAGTTCTAAAATAAAAGGGAGAAACTTACAGAAATATCTAAACTTTGCAGTCCAATGTATTCTGCTTTTTTTGAGGGAAGATGAATTATGGATAACAATCAGCTTGGCTGACCCTCAATCTATGAAGAACTCATGGCTTTCATGCCTTCTTATAGGGTTTGGCATGAGACGAGTTCCTAGCTCACCCTTGGATCTCAATATTCTAATTTTGGGTCTGTGATTGGACTCCTCATTAATTTAGCCATGCATACATTATTTTCAAATGTTGTCTTCATCTTTTACAATCTCCTGGTCATTCCTGGCCATCTGTTGGCCTGTTTGAAGCTCCCAAAAGTGTGAAATGTTTCCATTCCTGTGCTCACAGGGAGGGCCCCTGGAGAGGCCCTGTTGAAGAATACAGTTACTGTTTGATAAGCACAGGTCGTGACCTTTGTGCAGTGACACGGTATTTAACAATTAACTGCTCGGTCTCCCATTCCCTTCCGATATATATTTCACTACACAAGGGTTTAGAAAACCAGGGCTTGTAAATCAGTAGGCCAAACCACTGACTCCAACTCCTCAATTTCCCCGATTCAAACTCCAACTCCACGACTCCTACTCCTTCACACACGGCTCATGTGTAAGTGATACATTTATTGTAGTACAATGTGAAATTCATGATTTTAATCGTTATTATGATACAATAATCAAGATATTTACATAGAACATAATTCATAATAATAAAATATTCAGCACATACTGCATTGAACTATTGTACCCAATTTAGTATATATTTTAGGAGTCGGAGACTGTCCATTTCATACCGACTCCAACTCCACCAAAATCGGCACCGACTCTACAGCCCTGTAGAAAACACTGTCAAAGGGGATCCAAAAGCTGCCAAAGCAGGTCAAATTAGGGGAAGACACCAGGAAAAGGGACAACTATTCCCCAGAGTTAAAATTTTTAGCATGGTGCATTATGGATGCACGGGACAAGGCCTGGTACAGCATTTCACGCTTCAACACTGATCAGCAACAAGGAGATGAGTGAGAGGTGTAGGCAGTGTGCTCATAGAGCTCTGCTAAATTCACAAAACATACAACCCCTGGAAAAAATTCTGGAATCCCCGGGCTCGGAGGATGTTCATTCAGTTGTTTAATATTTTAGAAAAAAAGCAGATCACACACATGGCACACAACTAAAGTCATTTCAAATGGCAACTTTATGGCTTTAAGAAACACTAAAATAAATCAAGATAAAAAATTGGGTAGTCAGTAAGGGAACCTTTTTTCAGACCAAGCACAGGGGAAAAAATTATGGAATCACTCAATTCTGAAGAAAAAATTATGGAATCACCCTGTAAATTTTCATTCCCAAATCTAACACCTTCATCAAATTAGATCTGCTCGTTAGTCTGCATCTAAAAAGGAGTGATCGCACCTTGGAGAGCTGTTGCACCATGTGGACTGACATGAATCATGGCTCCAACACCAGAGATGTCAATTGAAACAAAGGAGAGGATTATCAAACTCTTAAAAGAGGGTAAATCATCATGCAATGTTGCAAAAGATGTTGGTTGTTCACAGTCAGCTGTGTCTAAAATCTGGACCAAATACAAACAACATGGGAAGGTTGTTAAAGGGAAACATACTGGTAGACATCAAAGCATCAAGACTAGAAACTTAAAGCAATATGTCTCCAAAACAGGAAATGCACAACAAAACAAATGAGGAACAAATGGGAGGAAACTGGAGTCAATGTTTGTGACCAAACTGTAAGAAACTACCTAAGGAAATGGGATTTACATACAGAAAAGCTAAACATAAGCCATCATTAACACCTAAACAGAAAAAAACAAGGTTACACTGGGCTAAGGAAAAGCAATCGTGGACTGTGGATGACTGGATGAAAGTCATATTCAGTGATGAATCGCGAATCGGCATTGGGAAAGGTGATGATGCTGGAACCTTTGCTTGGTGCCGTTCCAATGAGATTCATAAAGATGACTGCCTGAAGAGAACATGCAAATTTCCACAGTCATTGATTGATATGGGGCTGCAAGTCAGGTAAAGGCACTGGGGAGATGGCTGTCATTACATCTTCAATAAATGGCCAAATTTACATTGATATTTTGGACACTTTTCTTATCCCATCAATTGAAAGGATGTTTGGAGATGATGAAATCATTTATCAAGATGATAATGCATCCTGCCATAGAGCAAAAACTGTGAAAGCATTCCTTCAAAGAAGACACATAAGGTCAATGTCATGACCTGCAAATAGTCCGGATCTCTGAATGAATATCCTCCGGGCCAGGTGATTCCAGAATTTTTGCCAGGGGTTGTACAAGAAAAAGACCCAAGGAGAGTTTCCACATTTAAAAAAATTAGGACACGATACCATGAAAGTGGCATCAATTGACTCAGAATAAAAATTGTATAATTTTTTTAGTCATGATAATAGCTTCTTCCCTGTGTGAGTTTTCTGGTGACTAACAAGATCTGATTTCTGTACAAAACATTTCCCACATTCTGAACATGAAAAAGGCTTCTCCCCTGTGTGAGTTCTCTGGTGTATAACAAGATGCGATTTCTGTACAAAACATTTCCCACATTCTGAACATGAAAAAGGCTTCTCCCTGTGTGATGTCTCTGATGCCTTACAAGATCTGATTTATCTGCAAAACAATTCCCACAATCTGAACATGAAAAAGGCTTCTCCCCAGTGTGAGTTCTCACATGAATAACAAAATATGATTTATCTGCAAAGCATTTCCCACATTCTGAACATGAAAAAGGCTTCTTACCTGTGTGAATTATTTGATGTCTTACAAGTTTTGATTTTTCTACAAAAGATTTCTCACATTCTGAACATGAAAAAAGCTTCTCACCTGTGTGTCTTCTCTTGTGTATAGCAAGATGGCATTGGCGTACAAAAGATTTCCCACATTCTGAACATGAAAAAGGCTTCTTACCTGTGTGAATTATTTGATGTCTTACAAGTTTAGATTTTTCTACAAAAGATTTTCCACATTCTGAACATGAAAAAACCTTCTCACCTGTGTGACTTCTCTTGTGTATAGCAAGGTGGGATTGCCGTCCAAAACATTTCCCACATTCTGAACATGAAAAAGGTTTCTGCCCTGAGTGGGTTCTCTGATGTCTAACAAAAGTTGATTTATATGTAAAACATTTCCCACATTCTGAACATGAAAAAGGCTTCACTCCTGTGTGACTTCTCTGGTGACTAATAAGATCTGATTTGTGTACAAAACACTTCTCACATTCTGAACATGAAAAAGGCTTCTCCCCTGTGTGACTTCTCTGATGTTTAACAAGATCTGATTTATCTGCAAAACATTTCCCACATTCTGAACATGAGAAAGGCTTCTCCCCTGTGTGACTTCTCTTGTGTTTAGCAAGATTTGATTTATGTGTAAAACATTTCTCACATTCTGAACATGAAAAAGGCTTCTCCCCTGTGTGAGTTCTCTGGTGAATAACAAGATGTGATTTATATGTAAACAATTTCCCACACTCTGAACATGAGAAAGGCTTCTCTCCTGTGTGACTTCTCTGATGTCTGACAAGATATGATTTACATGGAAAAAATTTCCCACATTCTGAACATGAAAAAGGCTTCTCCCCTGTGTGACTTCTCTGGTGAATAACAAGATGTGATTTAAATGTAAACAATTTCCCACATTCTGAACATGAGAAAGGCTTCTCCCCTGTGTGAGTTCTCTGATGTCTAACAAGATATGATTTATATGTAAAAAATTTCCCACATTCTGAACATGAATGCGGCTTCTCTTCTATGTGACTTCTGTCATGACTAACAAGATCTGATTTCTGGTTAAAATATTTCCCACATTTGGAACCAGAAAATCTGCTTTTCTCTGTGTGAATTTTTTGATGTTTAACAAAAGATGTTTTGAGGGTTTGTTTTCTGCTGCCTCTGTTGTGACTTTTATTCTTCTTAGTAGTCTGTGATGATTCAGAAGATTGGACCTGTTTCATAGGATCAGATGATAGATCTTTGCTGTGAAGGGATGATGGGATATCTGGAGTAATGACATTCACATCAATTGTATCCTGGGTGGTTTCTAGTTCATCTGATTTATAAATTGCAGATGTCAGTTCTCCTTCTGATCTCCTGGTACAGTCATCTGACAAGAATAAAACAAATTACTATTTTTGAATAAATGATACCTGAAATTAATATATTTGAAATTTTCTACTTAAATTGTCCAAAGAAATGCAAGTTATGTTGATAAAAGACAATAACAGTTCAGTGTAATAGGAGACCTCATAGCATGGACCAGTAGAGCAGAGTGTTCAGCTGCTTCTTCATTCTGCCTCCCAAATAGAGGAATAAGAAGCCACAAAAAATCTATGTAGATGAAAATAATAATAATAAAAACTTCTACTCAACACACAAAAAACAAGACCCCGTTCACATTAAGGGTTTCCACATTATTAGTGGCTCAAAACATCTCTTGTAAAGTAACATGGCCTCCATAAACCAACCCAGCAAACATCAGCTCCATAAGGCCAGGACCACACTTGTGTCTGCAATCCAGTTACTGGATCCAGCTTTTGACATGTTGAAATCTTGAAAAACGGATCCGGTAATGCACCCATAGACTCCAATGCAAAAACCATGCATTTTTTTTTTAACATGGGGGTCTATGGGAAATGCATGCATTAACGCATGGTACATATAGGTACCAAGAGTTAACGGATCGGGTACCGGATATATGGCAAGGGGAAAAACTAGATCCAGTAATGCAATCAGTAAACGGATACATGCTCTCAAGTGTGGCCCTATCCTAAGTCTACTCTCCCCGTCACTTCTGAGCCTTGTAGAGTGCACAAACTACATATATCCTGTTTCCTCGAAAATAACACAGCGTCTTATATTAATTTTTGCTCCCAAAGATGCACCATGTCTTATTTTCAGGGGGCGTCTTATTTGTCCATGAACAAGAATTCATATTTATTGTTGAACAAAAAAAATGAACATTTATCATCCCCTTGAAGCCCCCAATACATTATCCCTATAATCCCCTTGCAGCTCCTAATAAGGTATTCCCTTGTGGACCCCAATAAATTATCCCCATCATCCCCTTGCGGCCCCCAATAAGGTATCAGCATGAAAACACACAGGGACACTCAGGGACACACACACAGGGACACATGGAGGGACACACGGAGGGACACACACACAACAGGGACACACACACACAGGAACACACACACACAGGAACACATGGAGGGACACACACAGGAACACACACACAGGAACACACACACAGGAACACACACACACAGGAACACATGGAGGGACACACACAGGGACACGCACACACAGGGACACACATGGGGACACACACACATGGACACTTTTCACCAGTCCCTGCTGCATTCCGGCGCCGCTCTCAGCTGCCCTTTGCGGTCCCGCTGCCGCCGATAGAAGGAGAACACCACCACTCTCATCTCCTTGCCTCAGGTGCCACAGATGCACATACACCGACACCGCTCTATTTTTCAAGCCCCCAGCCACTGTCCCGGCCAATCACAGGCCAGAAGCAACCCAGGCAGCCAATCACAGGCCAGAAGCGATGTCATGCACTGACTGGCCTGTGATTGGCCACTGGGAAGCTCCTGGCCTGTGATTGGCCAGGACAGTGTCAGGGATCTTGAAAAATAGAGCGGTGCCAATGTATGTGCATCTGCAACACAGAGACAGCGTCGGGCACCGGGACAATGGCGAGGGGCAGAGGCTGGAGGAGTCACAGCTGCATGCCGCAGTCGTCTGATCGGTGGCATGCTGGTATTCCAACAATAAAGGTATGCCTTATTTTTGGGGGGTGCTTTATATTTGCAGGCACACTAAACCCCCCCAGTATGTTTTACTTTTGGGGGGAGCCTTATTTTTGGCGAAACACGGTAGCATCTACGTACAATATATCACAAAAGTAAGTACACCCCTCACATTTTTTCAATACTTTATAATATCTATATGACAACACTTTGATACAATGTAAAGTAGTCAGTGCACAGCTTGTATAACAGTGTACATTTGGTGTGCCCTGCAAATAACTCACACAGCCAATAATGTCTAAACCACTGGCAACAAAAGTGAGTACACCCCTACGTGAAAATGACCAAATTGTGTCCAATTAGCCATTTTTTCTCCCTGTTGTCATGACAAGGTCGCATGAGTAAATGGGGAGCAGGTGTGATACATTCGCTCACACATTCTCTCTTACTGGTCACAGGAACTTCAACATGGCGCCTCATCCTCAGGCCAAACAATTCTCTGAGGATCTGAATAAAGAACTGATGCTCTACATAAAGATGGTGAAGACTAGTAAAAGCCTTTCCATTGTCAACCGCAGCAGCTGAGTGCACATGTCAGCGTCATATCCAGAGGTCGTCTTGTCAAAATAGCCGTATGAGTGCTGCCAGCATTGTGCAGAGGTTACAGGGGTGGGGGGTCCGCCTGACAGTGCAAACACCATAATCCTCACACTGCATCACATCAGTCTGCATGGCGGTCATCAAAGAAGGAAGCCTCTTCTAATGATGATGGAGAAGAAGTCTGCAAACAGTTCACTGAAGACAATAGACTAAGGACATGGATTACTGGAACCGTCCTGTGGTCTGGTGAGACCAAGAGAAAATGATTTGGTTCAGATTCTGTCAATCATGTATGGCGGCAATTAGGTGGGGAATACAAAGACAAGTGTGCCTGCCTACAGTCCGGCATGGTGGTGGGAGCTCCATGATCCATGATCAGTGCTGCCGGCTGTGGGGAGCTACAGTTCACTGAGGAAACCATGAATGCCAACATGGACTGTGACATACTGAAGAAGAGCACGATCCCCTACCTTCAGAAATGGGGCTGCAGGGCAGTATTCACACATGATAACGACCCCAAACACACCCCTAAGATGATTACTGCCTTGATAAAGAACTCAGTACTCGGAACCTGTACCGTGTTTCACCGGTCGTGGCTCCAGAGATGTGACGTCTCTTGTGCCTACATTTACCGCACCTTTACCTCGCTGCGTAGATGGTGTCCTTGAGGGACGGGGGGTTACTGAATTGAACGCTGGTGGTTCATAGCATTCTTTCCATGGGTGTTGGCCTGACTGATCTGCTCTAGAAAAGCCAGAGGCCTCTCGTTAAAGGGGGGGGGGGGTGGTACTGTCACGGTGGTCTCCCTTTCCTAGGAGACTTGTGACTGCATTGGACCTAAGTCTCATGTCTGAATTGAGACTTCATTTTACTCATGTCCTTTTCCTTTGGCACTGGAGGAGTTAATGTTAGTCTCTGTTGCCAACAAGCTAGCTGGGCCTTGTCCAGGTGTGGCCACTCTGTGATCACCTCTGCCTTTATAGCATCACAGGGTTCCAGCATGCTTTGCTGGAGATTGAACTTCATTCCTGGCCAAGCTCCTGAGGTGTAAGGAGCTCTGTGGAGAACGTCTTACTGTCAATCTGTCTGGTGACTCATGAAGCATCAGCAGACATGAAGTAGCTGTCCTGGTGTCCTTTGTCTGTCTTCCCCTTCCATAATATCTCTTATGGTAGTGGATGGGACTAGTGCTCCTGCCAGCCTTCCCTAGTGAGGGTTAACATGAGGACCAGTGGGGGGCTTAGGTTTCCTGCTCGGCGACAATGTGAAAGAACTCATATAGGGATGGTAGGGAGATCAGGCCACAGCCGCAGGTGAGTGCAGGAGGTCACCTCTCCCCCGTTACCTATGAGCAGGGCCTTCCATTGTATTTATCCCTTTGGTGTTTCCCTGTCTGTTGTTTTTCGTTGTTGCGCACCGGACATCGCTGGTCCGTGCGTCACTGTCACGTGCGATTGCTGGACATCCCCTTAGTCCATGGGTGACATCAGCTCCAGGATGTCGTTGTGATGACACAGCCTTTTACAGTATGTGCCGTGGTTTAATGTTCTTAATTGGCCAGACATATTGGTCTTTTGTTTGGTTTCACATTGCGATTTTTGAGGATCTGTGGCTGTCTGTTGTAAAACGGAGAGCCACGGATCCGATTTGGCCCCCATGTTATTCTATGGGCACGGATCGGATCGGATTTGGCCTTATTGCCATCCGATTTTTGTTGGATCCGATTTGTGTCCGATTTTTTGCTATGCCCAAAATTAGACACTGATCCGGACCAAATCAGACTGAATCAGATCTGACCAGATCCCCGTCCTTTAACATGGGGGCCTATGGAGCACAGGTCAGAGAAAACACAGGATCGTTTCTCGGACCCGATTTTAGTGTACTGAGTACACTAAAACTGCTCTGTGCCATCTAATTTCACTTCTGCAATGTATATACATACATCGTGGAATAGAAATTAAGTGAAAGCAGGGGTTAAAAATAAAAAAATCTCTATTCTCACCTGTCCTGTGATCCCCCGATGTGCTGCATCTCCGGTGGCTACAGGACCTGGCATTACGTCACAACCCGATCAGCTGATCGGGTCACATGACCGGTTACCGCGGTAACCGGTCATGTGACCGATGACGCTGATCGGGCAGCCCCGCCCAGCCAGCTCCTGTAACCATCCGGAGATAGATGCCGACGTCAGGGGATCGCTGGAAAGGTGAAAATAGAGATTTTTTTTTTTTTTTTTTAACCCTGCTTTCACTTAAATGTAACTTCCGCAATGTATATCTATACATTGCGGAAGTGAAAGTGCCCCGCACAGCTCTTTCTGTGTCCGGACCCGTGAAAATCACGGACCTGGACACAGAAATAGGTCACCTCATGTGGTGTCCGTTCCTGTCCGTGGGGTCAGGACAGGAAAAATAACACTATGTGAAACCAGCCTTACAGGATGCAGTCAGACCCCTATTATGTAGAGTAAGCCCAGGTGCAGACTGATAAAATCACCTCTACCTACAAATTATAACACGTAACCTTAAGGCTGTAGGTCTAAAGGCCCTGTTACACCTTGCAACATTGCCGTTGATTACATAGGCGACGTAGGGGCGTGGCTTATCGGCAGCGACATCACCCCTACGTTGCCTAATGTAAAGTGGTGTGTAACTGGCTGCCGATGACCTGACAGGCGATGGGAGCCATAGGCTCCCATTGTCCTGCATCGCCGCTGGGATTTTGAGACAACCCGGGGGCGATGCCACCTGTCAGCTCGCCAGGGTGCTGCCGGAGCTGTCGCCCTATGTAAATGGGGGACAGCGACGCTGGCGGGGCGCAAAAAATGTGCGCGCACCCGCCAGTCACCGCCGACATCTCCGGCGGCGTCGGAATGCGTAACGGCACCCTAAGGGGGATATAAAGCAAAAGGCGCAGACCTAAGTGTAGAGAGCTTTTGTTCAAATGTGGAGGATTAGGCAAGTGCACTCACCTATAATGTATCTTTGTGTAATAGCACATGGACTCCTGGGGATCTTAGCTGAAACCCTGCGGTATGCTGCTCCAGTCCGGAGGAATCGGATCTCTCAGCCGGTGTCTGTGGATAAGCTTCAGAGTGAATTAACCGGGCAAGTGAGCGCTCCCGTGTTAGGAACCAATCAGCTGGATTTTGACTTCTTTTACTTTACAGGTTTCTTCAAGTAATAATTTCATTAGAAAACTCACAAATATTCATAAAACAACGCGTTTCGGCCACAATTGCTAACATAAACTGGCCTTCATCAGGTACACAAATATGCAGTAGATTCTAGATTTTATACACAATGTGTGTGAACTCACCTTAATTGTCTTAATTAGCTAGGCCCAATTAGTGAATCAGGTCCAACAGCAGTCTCTGTTCCTTATATTATCCTGCAGTTTGTACCACATTAAGAATTATCATAATAAGTACGTGATTCATATAAACAAGTAAAAACAAATGTAAAAAAGTATAAAATCACAAAGTGATATCATTTATTGTAAAACATTGAGGAACATTCCGGCACCCAGTCATGGTCATTTGAAAAAACTTGAGAAAAAATCAGATGTAAAAAAAATCTGCAAAAAAATTATTATCAACATCTATTGGAACATACAAATGTTACCAAAAAAATGCCAGTGTTGTCCTCTAACAACACATGGAGCTCAGACCATAAAAGTGACCAGTACAGGAGAATTAATTCCTATCAAGGATTTTCTGACCTGTACTAGCAGCTTTGTCATATATGTGATCACATGTGAGTGCGGGTTACAATATGTGGGTAGCACCATGCAAATACTAAGAACAAGAATGAATGCACACAGATTTAATGCTAAAACTGGACTGCTAAGGGCCGATTCACCCTGCGGTCAGATCCGGTCCGGGGCTGTCAGTGATGAACCTGACAGCCCCAGACTGGATCAGCACACAGAACTGGAGGGCTAAGTTGCCCTCTGGTCCAGTGTGCAGCCACACACAGCTGCCGCCGCTGATAGGTCAGGACCGCAGCTAGCTCGCGAGCCGCTGCCCTGACCTATCAGTGGCGGTAGCTGCGTCAGGCTACACACCAGACCGGATGTGACCGCAAGGTGAAGCCGCCCTAACACATAGCCTGTCCAGACACCTTTTGGCAAATCATGATAAAAAATGTAAGATCCAGATCACCCCAGTGGAAAGTAGAATCCCACAGCTAAATAAAAAGGAGCTTTCCGGATGGACAGGATGAGATCCCTGCACCCAGATGGCCTCAATGACAAACTTGAAAATATTTAGCTTAGGCTGGCTTCACACCACAGTGTAACCTGGTCCAGGGCTGTCCGGCCCCATAGGCTCACATGTTAGGGAGCGCCGGATTGCCCTGAGGTCGGGAGGATCCGGGCAAATCCGGAATCCGGCAAATTGGGGAAATTTTTCTCCCCTGACACAAAAATGTTGCAAGCATCATTTTTATGTCCGGAGAGAATAATCCGTGTTCTCCCAGATACCACTGAAGCTCTCTGCCATCCGGCCCCATAGGCTACTATGGGGCCAAAAACCGGTCCGGGGCTGTCTGGTTTACACCGGACAGCCCCGGACCGGATCACACCGTGGTGTGAAGCCAGCCTTAAGGACCATCTACTATCTATCCTACCAAC
>JARQOC010002329.1:0-26772 GCA_033576535.1 Allobates femoralis
CCTCCCCAACACCGCTACACCTCACATGTGCTGGAGAATGCGGGCATTGCCGGCCCGGTGAGGTGTAGCCGGCACTACCGTTGCCCTCTGTTCCGGTGGGGAAGTGACTTTTCATGAGGCTAATGAGCGGCTGCTAAGTAAGAGGAGCAGCAGTCATCATTGCGGCCAGTCTCTTGCGTGGTGCCCGGCATCGCATGTCCTGGATTCGGCCGGCTACATTACAACACAAACCAGCAGCCAGCATGGAGGAGGTGCTCAAGTACCTGGTGCTGGCCCAGCAGCAGCAACAGGAAGCTCAGCAGCAGCAGGAGAGGAGGCACCAGGAGCAGATGGCCCTGTTGATCGAGGCTGTGCGGACCATACCGGGGGATCCGCCCCGAGGACCAGGTGACGACTGCAGCGTCCGGAAAGCGGTAAGACAAGCGCTGCAAAAGATGACCCCGGGGGATGATGTGGAAGCATTCCTGGCCGTGTTTGAGCGGGTGGCTGAACGGGAGAGACTGCCGGTTGCCCAGTGGGCCGAGGTGCTGGCGCCCTATTTGACTGGTGATCCCCAAAAGGCATACATAGACCTGTGTACTGAGGATGCCCTGGACTATGGAGCCCTGAAGGGGGAGATATTGGCCCGTACCGGGGTCAATACATATGTGAGGGCCCAACGGGTGAGCCAATGGGCCTACGAGGAAGGCAAACCCGTGCGCTCACAGGCCTATGATTTGTTGCATCTGGTTAAAAAATGGCTGCAGCCTGAAGCCCTGAGTCCGGCTCAGATGGTAGAGCGGGTGGTGGTGGATCGCTTCGTGCGTACGCTGCCCGTCCCCATACAAAAGTGGGTGGGACACAGTGACCCGGGTTCCCTAGACCAGTTGGTGAACGTGGTGGAGCGCCATGTGGCCACACAGGAACTGATCCGGGACACTGGGACAATGCGGGCTACAAGCAAGGCCGCGCCCACCACACCAGACAGTAGGGACCCCCAACCCGGCCCCCGGGCGGGCGAGCGCCCGGCTCAGGCTGAAAACGGGACTCCCCATGCAGCAAAGCGGCGATCCGGACAGCCGCGGTTTGGCCCCTGGTATAGCGGGGAACCACCCCGATGTAGAAGATGCCGGGAGGTGGGACATATGATGGCGCAGTGCCCCCTCACCGGGGAACCAATGGACTGTGACTATTCCCGGAGGCGGTCCATGTTCGCCCACCTCGTCGGAAAACGGGCTCGGCCCCCCGGGATACTGAGAATGTACTGTGCCGCGTACGGCTAAACGGTCATGAGGTGACGGCCCTACTGGACTCAGGGAGCAACGTGACCCTCGTGTGTGCCTCCTTGGTCTCCAGGACCAAATCCACCGGCCGTACGGTCAGGGTGATGAGTGTCCATGGGGATCATCGCAGGTATCCAATGAAGCGTGTCACGTTTGCTACCCCAGCCAGGCGGGTTCAACATGTGGTTGGGGTGGTAAAGGATCTCCCTTATGATGTTGTGCTGGGGAGGGATATGCCCTTGTTCCGGGTATTGTGGAACGGGTATATGGCCCTTCGGATGAAGGATAGACAGGGCCCGGAGCCCGAGGATCCCGCCCCCGGGATACCCAGAGGACTTGATGTGACTAACCCCTGGGTGCAGAGCCCCGTGCGCCAGCCGCGCCGACTCCCCGTCCGGAACGGTGCAGCAGTGCCGCGCGCCGACCACATTTTCCTCGTAGGGCCCCAGGGCTCTGTCGTTGGTACCCGTCCGGGGTTGGTGGGTGTCGGGGGCCCGAACGGGTTGGTTGCTCGTGGGGTCTGGCACCGCTGTTACCCCCGGGTGCCCCTGCTTGGCTCCGCCGGTGCTCCGCGCCGTGACGTGGTCCCCTAACAGGGCCCAGGGTTATGGCCTGGTGTTCAAACCCATACGCTTGAACATAGGGGGGGAATATGTGAGGCACCGGCCGGGTCGGTATGCTGCGACCGGTATGTGCCTCCCTGGGTGCGTGCTCCAGTGCCGCAGGACGTACTCCATCCCAGGTATTAGATGGGATTCCTCTTCTCAGAGCAGAAGGGGTTAAGAGGACATAGGAACCCTGGGTGTGGTTCCTTGAGTCTGGAGTGAGATTTCTCTCCAGTGCAGAGCCTGATTGAGGAGCTCTGAAGGAAAGTTGAAGTGGTCCTGGGAAGGGATTATCTCTGGTGGGCTGATAGAGCCTGTCAGAGCCAAGCGGTGTGAAGTGTGCCGGCTGCGCTCCGGATCTGTGTTTTGGTGACTGTAACCGGACGGAGATCAATAAACCGTGAGTTGAGAACTGTCCGTGCCTGGTTCCCTGCCTCCCCAACACCGCTACACCTCACACTGGTTTATCATTAATATAGCGATCTATCTGCTCCATAGTGTATACTCCTCCATATTTGGAGGCTACTGTTTAGTATCTTGATGAAGATATTTATGGCATGATTTACTAAAGGAGAACAACATGTCAACTGCTTATACAATCCCTACTTTCCCCTAGTTTGCCCGGTAAAAATAAATAAGCCCATACTCACCTCCGATGCGGCCGCAGTTCAAGCGATGTCAGACGTTGCGCACACGTACATGAGCCCTTCTTCCTGCCCTCGGACATGTGACAAGGATGTGAGCTCTGTGCTGACTTCCTGCTGAACTGTCTGGAGGCAGGGTGAAGGAAGCCGTCACTGATTGGTCGCAGGGTCTGTGTGTCATTACAAAGTTATTTGGGCCCTGGGAATACAACTTCTGACATTGCTGGAGTTATGGCCGCACTGGTGGTGAGTATAGGCGTATTTATTTTTCTGGGGCAAATAAAGGGAATGAGAAGGGGTTGTACAAGTGGTGGATAACCCATTTCAGGATTGGAGCATCCTTTTATTACAAAGGGTGTATGTAATTATGCTTCAAGGAGGCACCATTTTACAACAATGGGTTCATGTGAATAAACTACTATGTACATTGTATACACACAACATCCCTTGCATTAAACTGATGCTCCTCAACTTCAGGGAAATATTAATACACCTTTGATGGTAACAATATCACATATTTTTTATGAAAAAAAAAACTAAACTTTGAGGGCCTGTGCCCTTGATCAGGATCAGCAGTGTTCTGGCCACTGTGTATTTTTACTGCATCCAAAATGCTGCATTGTTCAGTACAAGCCCAGTGGATGGGATTAATTAATCCAGTGTCTACTGTGCTTCTATTCTACGCAGTGCAAACTGACATGCGTTCACAGCTTCCTGAGCCATAAAACACAAGGAGCCGCGGCTGACATGTAGGTGAGAGAGCCCAATCCCCCTCCCCCCCCCTTCCCCGCCCCTCACCTCAGCCCGCCAGGTACCCCCCCCTGATCCTCACCTCGGGTTGGTCCGGTCATCTCTGCTTCCCGGGAACAGCACCAGCCCGCCCCTGCAGACGCTATGTTCTCCAACTTAGAGCACCAGCGTCTCCACAGGAATAAATTGACATGCTGTGGTTCTGGTCACCACGCCACAGGTCAGTTTGCGCTGCTTAAAATAGAAGCACAGTGGATATGGGGTTAATTAATCCCATCCACTGTGCTTGTACTGAACAGTGCAGCTGACTCGCCCCGTGGGGCCGTGGGATACTCGGAGCCGGGCCCTCAGTGGACGTCATCCTGCTGGGTTATGGGGAATGTCACGGTGGCGTGACCCGTTCTATGGCCCCAGATGGGAGGTCAATAAAAAAAGGGAAAAGAGTAATAAAATAAATAAAAAAAAAAGAGCTTGTGTTGGAAGAGGGGAAAACGGGGTTAAGGGATAAGAGTTTTTCGTGATGCCACCTGTGGTAGGCCCCTGTAGGGGCCACTGCTGCGGTCTTGGACCTCTGGGGATGACAGAGTGGCAGCTGACTACCTGAGTGTGTTGTGACAGGTTTATTACCTGAAGCTTTTTTTTGGAGGATTTGAGTTGGGAGGATTTTTCTTTCCAACACCCTGTTTGTTCTTGGCTCGTGTGTTAATGGCACCATTCCCAGTATTATCAGGCTCTCAGAGAAAGCCAAGGATACAAAAGACGGGGTCCCAGATGGAGGAGCAGAGCCACCACCACTAGGGGGTTAGGTTTACCACCTCCAGCTGCTATCCAAACTTAATTGAGATGTAAATCATTAAGATCCCGTTGAAATCTTTTGTATTTGATATCCTTGGTCTCCTTTTCCTATTTCTTAACAAATCAGACAGATTGTTCCATAAGCAATAGACCCCCACCCCAATACATGTTTTCCTCATGTTAATTATATAAGGAACACGGGTATTACCTGGGGACACATCGGGACTAATATCAAGACAGAAAATCATTTGAAACAGATTATAATGGGAACATAATTCAAGCTGTTAGATAAGACTTGTGCTATAACGTTTGATACAATAAATAGGGATAATAATAGAGACAGAGGTGTGTTCTGAGTATGGGAGACATCATAGCAGCTAGTTTTCACCCACTAGCTCAGAGACAACTGAACATTATAGATGGAGCCTGCAGATGGGAAAACTGAAGAGAAAAATGGGGGATACAAGTCATTTTATGGCCAGACATGGTCTTATTCCTCACACACACACAAAGCTTATTCTGAAAAGTCACCTGGATGACATGAATGCTTTAAGGAGCTTTTCAGGACTTTAATTTGATAACCTAAACTTAGGGTAGGGCTTCAAATTCTGAGCACCCCAATCTACTGGTCAACTATTTAGGAGAGGGATGCAGTACCATTAACAACCACTATGCACAGTGTGGAGTTGTGCCATGACCCTTTTAATCAGTTGATCACTGTGGGTGTTAGGAGTCAAACCCAAAATGACGTGATATTAACCCCTTAGTGACGGAGCCAATTTCCACCTTAATGACCAGACCGTTTTTTGTAATTCTGACCAGTGTATGAGGTAATATCTCTGGAACGCTTCATTGGATCCGAGCGATTCTGAGACTGTTTTTTCGTGACATATTGGGCTTCATGTTAGTGGTAAATTTAGGTCGATAATTTTTGTGTTTATTTGTGAAAATATTAAAAAATTGGCAAAAATTTTGAATTTTTATTCTGTTAAACTGGAGCATTATGTGACACAAAATAGTTAATAAATAACATTTCCCACATGTCTACTTTACATCAGCCCAATTTTGGGGAAAAAACATTTTTGGGTTAGGACGTTATAAGGGTTCAAAGTTCATCAGCAATTTCTCATTTTTCCAGTAAAATTTACAAAACCATTTTTTTAGTGACCACATCACATATGAAGTCCCTTTGAGGGGCATAGATGACAGAAAACACCCAAAAGTGACACCATTCCAAAAACTGCACCCCTCAAGCTACTCAAAACTATATTCAAGAAGATGATTAACCCTTCAGGTGCTTTACAGGAACTAAAGCAAAGTGGAAACAAAAAATGGACATTTTAATTTTTCCAACTAAAATGTTCTTTTAGCCTCAATTCTTTAATTTTCACATGGGCAACAGGATAAAATGCAACCTAAAATTTGTTGGGCAATTTCTCCTGACTACACCGATACCTCATATGTGGTCATAAACCACTGTTTGGGCGCAAGGCATGGCTCAGAAGGGAGGGAGCGCAATTTGATTTTTGGAGCTAATTTTCCATTCAAAAAGTCAAATGGCGCTCCTTCCCTTTCGAGTCCTGCCGTGCACCCAAACAGTGGTTTATGACCACATATGAGGTATCTGTGTACTCAGGAGAAATTGCCCAACAAATTTTAGGATGCATTTTATCCTGTTGCTCATGTGAAAATGAAAAAATTGAGGACAAAAGAAAGTTTTTGTGAAAAAAAAGTACTTTTTCATTTGTAAGGATCAATTTGTGAAGCACCAGAGGGTTTAAAGTGCTCACTGTGCATCTAGATAAGTTCCTTGGGGTGTCTAGTTTCCAAAATGGGGTCACTTGTGGGGAAGCTCCAATGTTTAGGCACACAGGGGCTCTCAATACGCGACATGGTGTCCGCTAACAATTGGAGCTAATTTTCCATTCAAATTGTTAGCGGACACCAAGTCGCATATGGAAAGCCCCTGTATGCCTAAACATTGGAACTCCCTCACAAGTGACCCCATTTTGGAAACTAGACCACCCAAGGAACTTATTTAGATGGGTGATGAGCACTTTGAACCCCCAGGTGCTTCACAAATGAAACCATAAAAATGAAAATAGAAAATTTTTGTGGAAAAGAAAGTACATTTTCATTTTTACGGATCAATTTGTGAAGCACCTGGGGGTTCAAAGAGCTCACTATGAATCTAAATAAATTCCTTGGGGTGTCTAGTTTCCAAAATGGGGTCACTTGTGGGGGAGCTCCAATGTTTAGGCACACAGCGGCTCTCCATACGCGACATGGTGTCCGCTAACTATTGGAGCTAATTTTCCATTCAAATTGTTAGCGGACACCAAGTCGCATATGGGGAGCCCCTGTGTGCCTAAACATTGGAGCTCCCCCTCAAGTGACCCCATTTTGGAAACTAGACCCCCCAAGGAACATATCTAGATGCATAGTGAGCACTTTCATGAACCAGGTGCTTCACAAATTAGTCCGTACAAGGGAAAAAAAAGAAGATTTTTGTGAAAAAAAGTACTTTTTCATTTTTATGGATCAATTTGTGAAGCACCTGGGGGTTCAAAGTGCTCCCTATGCATCTAAATAAATTCCTTGGGGTGTCTAGTTTCCAAAATGGGGTCACTTGTGGGGGAGCTCCAATGTTTAGGCACACAGGGGATCGCCATACACAACATAGTATCAACTTACAATTCCAATTGTTAGTGGACACCATGTCACGTATGGAGAGCCCCTATGTGTCTAAACCCCCACAAGTGACCCCATTTTGTAAACTATACGCCCCAAGGAACTTATCTAGATGCATAGTGAGCACTTTGAACCCCCAGGTGCTTCACAAATTGATCCATAAAATTGAAAAAGTACTTTCTGTCCACAAAAATGTTATTTTTTCATTTTTATGGATTCATTTGTGAAGCACCTGGGGGTTGAAAGTACTCATTATGCATCTAGATATGTTCCTTGGGGGTCTAGTTTTCAAAATGGGGTCACTTGTAGGGGAGCTCCAGTGTTTAGGCACACAGGGGCTCTCCACATGCGACATGGTGTCCGCTAACAATTTGAATGGAAAATTAGCTCCAATAGTTAGCGGACACCATGTTGTGTATGGAGAGCTCCTGTGTACATTGGAGCTCCCGCACAAGTGACCACATTTTGGAAACTAGACGCCTCAAGGATTATATCTAGGGGTATAGTGAGCATTTAGAACCTACAGCTACTTCACAGAGTTTGATAACGTCATATTGAACATTTTCTTTTTTTCACACAATTTCTCACTTTTTATGGTAAATATATCTTTATTAAATTTTCATAAAATTAACAGTGTGATCAACAGAATATCTGAGAAGAAAATGACACATTACTATATCCAAGAGAAACAATCATAGCCACTTAAAGCAATATTACGATTCAAAATATTTTCAAATTAAGCAAAAGGCCAAGGCCGCTTCTCTCTATCTAATTCACAAGTACAGTGTACTACCTCTCCTCTGGCTCCAGCCAGGGAGGGTTTTATCTGGTCCCTAGCGACACGAATCGCCTTGGGTAGTTAGTGATTAAACGTCTTTTAACTTTTAACATCTTTTAACTTCTTTTAACTTAGGTGATGATATAATCATTATCGTCCAGGCGTGAGAAAACTTAGAAGAGAGAGAGAGTAAGAAAAGAGGGGAAAAGAGAAAGAGGGGCAGAGTAAGAATAAGTTGAGGATTATATATAAGATGATCTAAAGGAAAGAGCATAACGAGGTGCAATGGTCTCCCAAGCGTGTTCAGGGAAGAGGGAGAGCGTGTATCTGAGCATCCTCAAGTAATCAGGGCCCCAATGCCAGGGGTGTCTTTGAATAAAATCCATTCCATCCAGGTAGACACATATACATGTTGGGTCTGAGAAAAATCAGCCGACAATTCCTCATGTCTGCGAAGCTTCTCCATTTCCGAGTACCACTCTAGAATGGAGGGGAGCTCGTGTTCCTTCCAGTGTCGAGGGATCACACTGCGAGCTGCGGCTAGGCAAAATCGGAGGATATCTTTCCTCTGGATCCTCCAAGAGCCAGGGAGCAGAGAGAGCAGAGCTATTTCAGGAGTTCTTGCCAGGTCCTTCCCCATGATTAGATTATAATTACGAAATACTTTAATCCAGAATTCCTGGATCAATGGGCAGCTCCACCAAATATGCAGCATAGTGCCTGTCTCATTGTTACATCTCCAACACAAAGGCGAGACGTCCGGAGAGAATCTGTGCAGCTTGTCTGGAGTAAGGTACCACCTGTAGCGTAGCTTGAGGCTCTTTTCCATAGTTTCGCACGAGCCAGCAGACTTGTGAGCCATAAAGAAACTCCTTTCCCACTCCGATTCAGGGATTAACCTGCCCAGTTCCGCTTCCCATGCCTTCCTGTATCCCAAGTTCCCAGCAACTATAGATCTGGATAGAATCCTATGGATAGTCGAGATTCCTCTCGAGGGTGCCTCATCAGCCACAAAGACCTCTTCCAACTTGGAAAGTGACAATGTTGGAAACTTCTGTAGCGTAAGAGATCCCACAAAGGACCTCAGCTGCAAGTACTCCCACCATTTGAGTTTGGCATGTGGGGCAGCTGCCTGGAGCATCCCAAGGGGAGGAAGTTCGCCTCTATGTAGTACATGTCTAATTCTAGTGTCGTCTGCATCCTTCCATCCCATAAAAGACTGGCTGGTCATACCAGGAGGAAAAGCCGGGTTGTGGAAGATCGGGGTCAAGAGACTGTTGTACTGTGTCTCTATCAACTCTCTTGTTACTACTTGCCATGCCCTGAGCGTTTCAGACGTAATGTTAGGTAAGACACCCAACGAGGCCAGGGCCTCCCTGGATAACCACTGCAAGTAGCAGAGGGGAACCGGGGTACCATCTTGTTCCACCCGTACCCACTGCTTGGATTCAGATTTAAAATGCCAATCTATAAGGCGAACCAAAATGGCTGCCAAACAATATCTGCGGATGTCCGGAAGGCCAGCTCCTCCCTGCTCCCTAGGGGCAGCTAAGATCCTTAGGCTCACTCGCGCCTTTTTACCGTTCCAAATGAAACATGAGATCGCTGATTTAAGGTTGCGAAAGAATGCACCATTAGGCCATATGGGTACTGCCTGAAAAATATAGAAGAACCTTGGAAGAATGTCCATTCCCACAACATGGATCCTCCCTAGCCATGACAACCTCAGGGGTCTATAATTCTCCAACAAGACTCCAACTTTGTCCAAAATGGCCTGGTGATTCAATTGAAAAATTTTGGACATGTCAGCCAGGAGGCTTATGCCTAAGTAGACAATGTGACCCGTCTTCCACCGAAAGGGAAAATCTCTTGCCACTAAAGCCACCTCTATTTGTGATAAGGAGACGTTCAACACCTCCATTTTTGAGAAATTTACCTTAAAATTGCTGAGACCACCAAAGATCTCAAATTCCCGCAGTAAAATGGGGAAGGTTATAGATGGTTGGGTGACATACAATAGTACGTCGTCCGCAAAGAGTGCTGTCTTGTGGTGAACGCCTCCCACCACCAGCCCCTGGATGTCATGATTATCCCTTATGGCTTTTGCTAGATGTTCTATCACTATAACGTATAGCAAAGGAGAGAGTGGACAACCCTGTCTCGTCCCGTTCTTCACCCGGAATGATCCTGATAGACCCCCATTTATGCGAACCCTTGCGGAAGGACAGGAATAGAGGGAAGAGATCCCGTTCATAAATCTGGTGCCCAAGCCAATATGGACTAAGGCCTCTCTTAGGAACCCCCAATGGACCCTGTCAAAGGCCTTTTCTGCATCGATGGAGAGCAGACATAGAGGGGACTTCCACATCCTTGCCTTCTCAATTAGGAGACAGGATCTAAGAATGTTGTCCCGCGCCTCTCGGCCCTTGACAAAGCCCACCTGATCGAGGTGTATGATGGATGGAAGTCTTGGAGACAACCTATCTGCCAGAATTTTTGCAAACAGCTTAACGTCCACATTGATGAGTGATATAGGTCGGTAACTCGCAGCCTCACGTAAGTCCTTGTTCGGTTTAGGTAACACACAAATGTGCGCTTCCAGGGCTTGCGGAGGAAAAGTGTCTCCTTCCAGGATAGCTCTGAAAGAGGATAGCAAGTGAGGCAGCAAGTCATCGAGCAAAGTTTTGTAAAAAATGGGTGAGAAGCCGTCCGGGCCTGGGCTTTTAGAGGTCGAGGTGTTGTTTATTATCTCAGTAAGTTCCTCCATTGATACCTCCTCCTCGAGGGATTCCTTATCCTCTTCAGACAGAGGCGGAATTCCCACCTAGGCTATGTAAGATTTCAATTTGTTTTTCAATGCCACAGGTTCCATGTCATCAAATTTCCCCCGTAAGCTATATAGATTTGCATAAAAGTCCTGAAACCTTTGAGATCTCCTCTGATCTATGTACCAGCCCACCCGAAGGATTCTTAATAGATGGTATATATGTGGGTCCTGACCTGGGGTGAGCAGTCTAGCTAGGGTTCGTCCACTCACGTTCGCCTTTTTATAGAAAAAAGCCTTATTTCTCTCTTTGCGTTGTTCAAATCTAACATCTAAGATATTACATAGCTCTATTCTAGCCGCGGTCAGCTCAACCAGCAACCCCTTAGCCCGTGAGATCTTGTGATCATTTTCCAGTCGTCCAATCTTGGATGACAGTTTGTCAATCTGTTCGGACCTAAGCCTTTTTAACCTGGCTCCATGCTTAATTAAAGTGCCTCGAAGGAGACATTTAAGGGCCTCCCATTGCATAGGTGGAGATGTAGGGTCCTGTGCATGTGTCTGAGTGAACAACGCAATATCGGCTTTCAAGTCAGCCAGGCAAGCGGCGTCCTTTAGGAGGTGGCCATTTAGCCTCCAAGTCCATTCCTTCCTAGTCAGCCCCGGAATCTCCAAGGACAGAAAGATAGGGCTATGCCCGAAAGCAAAACAATAAACACATCAATTTATCTCCAGCCGGAGAAATTTGAACAAATCAAAATATAATAAACATTAATGCCATGAGAATATAAAACAGAGTTACTTTCCACCGAGTGAACCCAGAACAGGAGAAGCCACAGGAAGGGTAGGGTATTTCTTCTATAAGGTTTGGGATGGGGAGAGACTGCGGGGAGGAAGCACAGGGCGAGTACAACGAAAGGGAGAGTAAGAGTTTGAGGTGAGCTCAGGAGGAGGCTAAGGAAGAAAAATAATATCCTCCTCCTCCCGCCCCAACTCCGAACAATGGTGATATTTAATACTTCAGCTCTCTAAGATATAGGGGGAGGGGGGGGGACGGGGAGGCAGGGGGGGCTGGAGGAGGGGGGGCCGGGAGGCGGAGAGTAGGGCTGGGGGGGAGGGGGGGGAGAGAAGAATTACTAAACTTATCGCATTCCAATAACTTTGATATAAGGGATGGCCTCCAAGCTATAGTATAGGGATTAAGGAGGACTTTGCAATTATTTTGAAATCTTGAAGAATTGTGCAATCATATTATTCACTAGAGGGTAGTAAAAAAAAGACTACAAGCAAGTCAAAAAGTCACCCCTCGTCGTCCTGGTCTCCATCGCTGGTTCTCCTCCTTCTGCAGTTTCTGGACCTTCCGTTCCCCCTGCGGCGTGGAGCCCTTCTGGGCCGGGGGCCATGAAGAATGAATTGTCAGGCGAGGATGATGGCCAGTCCGGGAACAAGAGACCCGGGTCTGGAATGTCCAGGGCCTGTAGGAATCCCTGAAGTTCCCTGGGATGAGTCAGGTATGCTGATCGATTTCCCTGTCGCACTTGAAGGCAAAAAGGGTACCCCCAAGAATACGCCAGATGATGTTGTCTGAGGAGGTGCAGAAGAGGTCTCAAGGCTTCTGGATGGTTCTCCTGGACAGATCTGCCATCTACTGTATATTATATCCCTGGAACATAATCTCCTCACACCTCCTTGCCTTATTGAGGATGTCGTCCTTAATTCGATATTTGTGGAGTCGGCATATAACATCGCGTGGAGGCGCCCCTTCTGCCAGATATGGGCCAAGAGACCTATGGGCCCTATCAAATTCAATAGCCGTGTCTGCTGGAGTTTTCCTGACAGAGTTAAACAGGCCCTGCAGTGTTTTCCCCAGATCGTCAGGAGCGACCGACTCAGGGAGTCCCCTGACCCTTACATTTTGTCTCCTTTCGCGATTTTCAATATCTTCCAATGAATCCAAAAAGGTCTCCTGTTGTGAACATTGAAATATCACGGTGTCTTCCAGCTTCCTGATCCGGTCAGTCAGAGCCTCAACTTTGGCATCGGATTGGGACATTCTATCCGACACCCCCCGGACCTCTCCTCTAAGTTCAGTGGTCGTTGCTCTGATGGAGGCCTCCATTTTAGCTACAAAATCTGCTAGCTCCTCTCTTGTAGGGATATTGAGGATGCGAGCCTTAAATGTGTCCCATACATTACCACTTAACGCGGCAGCGTCCTGTGACACTTCATTTTGACCCATAAACGGGCCCATAGCAGTCAGATGCGGTCCACCCATCTGGCTACCACAAGGGGGTCCCCTTTGGGTTAAGGGTTGCAATGGATCCCCCATGTTTCCACCTGTACTTATTGGGTGGGGAACCTGCAGCCATGGCTGCACCCCTGGGTAATATGGCCATCCTTGGTATTGCAGGCCAGTCATGTCAGAATATGTGGGAGCGATCATGTTAGTACTGGAAGGCTGAATATGTCGCGCCTGAATGTCCTTAAGACGGTTCTCCTCGCTTACTGCTGCCTCCTGCGTCCGAGGATCCCACCCGCCGCTCCCCTCCATCACCTCCTCCGTAGCTTCAGTAGTAGATCTGCGGTCCTCCAGGCGGCCGCCCGGTGACTCTCCTCCTCCGGTAACCGCAGCTCTCTTCAGGGCTTCCTCCGCTCCCCGCCTGTCTGTGTTAGAGCCTCCGGCGTGGGAGCGCTCGGGGGTCACTGCTGCTGCACACGGGCTGCTAGGTACGCGCGGGCTCTTCTCTGTATTCTGCGCCATTGTAGCATGCAGAGGAGCAGGATTCGCCATTTTGGATCTCGCTGTTTCCCGGGGAGGCCCAGCAGAACTCCTCAGATATCGGGTTATACTGGTGGAATTAGGACCAGGAGGGCCTGGTGTCGCTGCTCTGCGGGTGCTCTTCCGTCTCACCGACATATGGTGAGTCTCACCCAGGCTGGGAAGGCAATATCAGGCTTGAAAAAGGCCGAGGGGACAGAGCTCACAAACTAGTGACCATCTCCCTCCATGGCCAGGACACGAACCCCAATTTCTCACTTTTAGAGCATGTGCACAAGATTCGGAGACACCGTGTCCTGGGCGTCTCCTCTCCTGCATTTTTTTTAGTATTTCTTTATTAAGTTTAAAAAAAAAATGACGCGGGGCTTCGCCATACTTTTGGTCCAGCCAAGTACAGCAGGCAGCTACGGGCTGCCACCAACCCCTTTTGCCTAGTCTTACCTGGCTGGAAACCAAAGATATAGGGAAGCCCTTTTTTTTTTTAAATTATTTCATGAAATAATTTTAAAAAAAAATGGCGTGGGCTTCGCCATATTTTTGGGCCAGCCAGGTACAACTAGGCAGCTGGGGGCTGGAATCCACAGCGTAGGGAGGCCCAAGCTTTCTGACCCCCCCTCCGCTGCGAATTTCAGTCCGCAGCCGCCCCAGAAAATTCATAGAAGCGCCATTTTCTGGCGCTGTACCCAGCTCTTCCAGCTGCCGTGTAGCGGTGGCAGACTGGGTAATAAGGGGTTAATGCCAGCTTTTTTGCAGCTGGCACTAAGCCCGAGATTCTTAATGTCTAGCCAATATTAGACCGGGCCATTAAGAATCCCTAGTAAATTGTAAAGAAGACAAGACAGAAAAAAATATTTTTATTAGAAAAAAAACACAGACACTATTTAGACCCCATCTTTATTATTCTTTGGCATCCGACGTAGTCCAGTAGGAAGGTCCGACGTAGTCCAGCAGGAATGTCCGACGTAGTCCAGTGGGAGGTCCCCCGATGATTTCCAGTCTTTTACAGCATATGGGGGCGTCCCCCATATGCTATAAAAGCTGGCAATCTTCCAGGAGAATGACAGGTCATGACCTCAGTAGGGTGATGTCAGGACAGGATCCTTGGTTCACAAAGCGTCAATTGTGATCCCATCATGGGATCACAATTGACCCTTTGTGAACCAAGGATCCTAACCTGACATGACCTCACTGCGATCATGAGCTGTCAGTCTATGGGCAGACAGAGCAGTCTCTGCATAGACTGACAGCTCATGATTGCAGTGAGGTCATGTCAGGTCAGGATCCTTGGTTCACAAAGGGTCAATTGTGGTCCCATCATGGGATCACAATTGACCCTTTCTGAACCAAGGATCCTGACCTGACATGACCTCAGTGCAATCATTAGCTGTCAGTCTAATTGCAGACAGAGCAGTCTCTGCACAGACTGACAGCTCATGATCGCAGTTTCTGCTCTGTCTGCGCATGCGCCTGACAGAACAGAAAGTCGGCGCAGGGGGCAGGATGAAAGAAGATCCCGGCCGGTAAGTATGCACCGGTGACCAGGGGATGGGGTGACGCTGGTGACTGGGGGGGAAGACAGGGGGGTGACCGAGGGAACGATCATCTCCCTCCCATCTGACAGCTCAGATGGGAGGGAGATGATGGCAGCGGCGGCGGGTGCAGCGGCGGCTGAGGACCGGAGCTGGGGGGGGGCATCTGAAGACCGGACCTGGGGGGGGGACTGAGGGGACCCGGAGGCAGGGGGCTTATTCCTCTGTGATGTGACATGTGTGCCATGTCACATCAGTGAGGAATCCACAGCAGGGGGCTGCAGGCGGCCGGCAGCACTGCTTGTGAAGCGCTGCGGCTGCATTTTAGGAGGAAAGGAGGGGGTGGGGGACGGGTACTGGTACTGGGGGCTGTGTACCGGTACCAGAGGACAGGGAATGACATTTCTCTGTCATGCCACAGGTTTGATCCCGTGGCATGACAGAGAAAATTATTTTACCGGCGGTTCACTGTATATTTATGTGATCACGGTTATACTCCGGTAAACGGTGTATAACCGTGATCACATGGTGGGTACCAGTAAAAACTGGCCGCGGTAGCTGAAACCCCGGAGATTTTCGGCCACTAGGGGGCGCTACAGGGCTTATTCTGTTAGGACTTATTTTAACGTCCTAACAGAATAAGGACCCTGTTTTTAGGACGTTTCTATACAGTGGGCCGTCACTAAGGTGTTAATATCTTACCTTACCAAAATATTTGGCACAAATAAATTGTGGTGGGAGTTGTCACTACATGGCAGCACTGAATGTAGAAGAAATTCTCCAGTACTTTCCCCCTTGTCATATTATATACAGGAGCATTACCCTTGTTCCGTGTCTCTCGGGTTTGGCATCACTGCTGATAGAGAAACGTGAGGTACGGTATGAATACCGCCATTGTGTTACTGTCAGATCATTGATTTAATGTAATAACCCAGAGGTTAATTATTATAAATTATGGGTAAATATTGCAATGTACAAATATTTGTGTGAGTCGGATCTGATACATCAGCAGTAATATATTACATGTTGCGGCTAAAAGAACGTGCAGGATAAGAATATGTGGATTAAAGGAACGCGTCATCAGAAAAAGACCTACGGTTTAAATCAGGTATGTATGTGAACAGATTATTCCCCCAAATTATAGGGTGATTGCTGGGGGTCCGTATCAATCACAAAATTGCTCCATCCTGAATGAAGCCAGAGTGCGTAAATTCAGTCTCTGTTCTACTCATTGTCTATAGGACTACCTGAAATATCCGACCAATGTAATAAACTATTCCTGGCAATCCTATAGACAATGAATAGAGTGGAGCCTGAGCATGTGCACTTCCGCTCCTTCACAGATGGGGCTGTAGAGCACCAAGCTCATGATTGATAGGATTATGGATGGACAATTTACCAATAGGTCATTTTCTGATGACACACCACTTTTCTAAATTTGCCAGAATGGTAAAAAAAAATTATATTGCTACATATTTTTATATCACTATTTTATCTACATATTTAGAAAATATATGAACATTTTTCCAATAGCAAATACATTTATCACTAAATTCTATTTTATTGTGGACACAGGAGCATTAGCCAGAATAAAACAGAATTGTCATAAATGAGCATGCTCTTATCAAGGCAATGATCATTCTGAAGGGAGGGAGAGGAGGTAAGCTGTGACATCATCTATTGTGAATGGTGGATCCTGTGTTATCTACTGTATATAGAGGTGTTATCAGTCATTGTACAGGAGGAGGAGGTGAGCTGTGATATCACCTATTGTGAATGGTGGATCCTGTGTTATCTACTGTATATAGAGGTGTTATCAGTCATTGTACAGGAGGAGGTAAGCTGTGATATCACCTACTGTGAATGGTGGATCCTGTGTTATCTACTGTATATAGAGATGTTATCAGTCATTGTACAGGAGGAGAGAGGTGAGCTGTGATATCACCTATTGTGAATGGTGGATCCTGTGTTATCTACTGTATATGGAGGTGATATCATCCATTATACAGGAGGAGGAGAGCTGTGACATCACCTATTGTGAATGGTGGATCCTGTATTATCTACTGTATATAGAGGTGTCATCAGTCATTGTACAGGAGGAGGAGGTAAGCTGTGATATCACCTATTGTGAATGGTGAATCCTGTGTTATCTACTGTATATGAAGGTGATATCAGTCATTTTACAGGAGGAGGAGGAGAGCTGTGACATCACCTATTGTGAATGGTGGATCCTGTGTTATCTACTGTATATAGAGGTGTTATCAGTCATTGTACAGGAGGAGGTGAGCTGTGATATCACCTATTGTGAATGGTGGATCCTGTGTTATCTACTGTATATAGAGGTGTTATTAGCCACTGTACAGGAGGAGGAGGTGAGCTGTGATATTGCCTATTGTGAATGGTGGATCCAGTGTTATCTACTGTATATAGAGGTGTTATCAGTCATTATACAAGAGGGGGAGGAGGTAAGCTGTGACATCACCTATTGTGAATGGTGGATCCTGTGTTATCTACTGGACATAGAGGTGTTATCAGTCATTGTACAGGAGGAGGTGAGCTGTGACATCACCTATTGTGAATGATGGATCTTGTGTTATCTATTGTATATAGAGGTCTTATCTGTCATTGTACAGGAGGAGGAGGTAAGCTGTGATATCGCCTATTGTGAATGGTGGATCCTGTGTAATCTACTGTATATAGAGCTGTTATCAGTCATTGTACAGGAGGAGGAGGTGAGCTGTGACATCACCTATTGTGAATGGTGGATCCTGTGTTATCTACTGTATATAGAGGTGTTATCAGTCATTGTACTGGAGGAGGAGGTGAGCTGTGATATAACCTATGGTGGATCCGGTGTTATCTACTGTATACAGAGGTGTTATCAGCCATTGTGATTGGTAGATTGTGTATTATCTCCTATCAGAAGTGTATTAGATTCCATATCTAATACTAATAATGGCTCAAAGTTGCTATATTGCAACAACAATTTTGTTGGACCATTTAGTCACAGAATCACCTAAACTCAATAAAAATGCAGCGCTCCTCTCCTGCCTCTCTGTATACAGTATCCTGAGAATCATCTTCACATCAGGTTTTATACTACATTTACTTTTGTTATCCAGGCTTGTAGAAAGACAAGGTTATTGTTTATGTCAGCCGCGATTAGTGATTGTTGCCATACATACCATTAATACCAAGTGGCCGCCCTCACAGTAACACGAGCAGATTCTAACACCGTCCATTAGCTTCACAAACATGAAGGAAAGCCTTGTACAGGAGATCACATTTCTCTTGATATTAATGTAGCCTGACAAGTAAATATATTCGATCTATACAAAGCATTAAACCTTGCAGACTCTTAATGAGTTTATGCTGTAGCGTTAAAAATGTTTGTACAATGTTAGCCAGTAGATAGAAAACTATTATAATCTGAGAGTCCTCAGTGGTTAATACCTTTTAATGGCTACCTAAGAAGAAGAAGCAAGAATTCAGGACACTATGGCACCTTCATCAGGCTGATAATGACACAGATTCTGAAGACACACACATGTATACATAAGGCTGGTGTGAGGTAGCAACCGGGGAACCCGCTTGCAAAACGACAAGAACACGTGTTTTTAAGTTAACCAATGTCTACCCGTTTATTTTCACATAATAATCACATAACCTGGGTAGCATGTTTCACACATATCACATTGATTAACAACACTTTACATAAACACCATACATTTACATTTAACATCACAACACTTATATTGCACATAACGATTTATAGTAACCCGGGACCTGTAACCATGACTCTCTGTCCCCATTGGAGCTCTACTAACAGCTCCCGTGGTGGCTACGGCCTCCGGCCTACTTACACATCTTACAGTACCTTTATAATAAATACATTTGATATACTTCGATGATGACCCTTCCGGGTTCATAACAGGGATTGGCAAACCCTAGTAACCCGTGGCTGCGGCCTCAGGCCTAACCCCGCGTTACCCAGTACGGGAGCCCTTCTAACCCCTGCTTCTGACCTTCGTTACATACGCCTCAACGGGCCCTGTGGGTCCCAATGGCGGTACCTGCCGCCTAACTTTAGTCCCCCAGCATGATGATATACATTCACCCCTAGTCAGGAATCCTGCCTGACCGGGTCCTTACATACCGCATGTGATCCATCATTCAAACGTCCATGGATCACACACCTGCTCACAGCCCACATCCATGGACTGTGGCCCCTCCATGGCCCATTACAGGGACTGGCAAACCATAGTGCACGGGAACCTCTACATCCGTTACCTACTAGGAGCCCTCTTACCCCTGTCTCTGGCACCACAGGCACACTCACCCCATTAGAGGTCGTGGTTGAGGGACGGGTACCCTCTGCAAGCAGCAGGGCAAGCCTCCCTCTCGTCCCAAGGACGGAACGCCTCCAACATCATCCATACCAGCTGGGTCACTGTCTCTCCACATTATTATACATGGGTCTTACATAGGTCATCATCTCTCATTCAGGGCCATTACTTACGCCCTCATACACATAGTTCATCGGGTCCCTTAACTGAGTACTCTGACTCGGACCCAAAGGCGGTCTATGCCCGCCTGGCACACTACATACAATTGCCTCCACGGGCTACATACATTCCGGTTCATCAGGACCTTTAACGGACTCCACTGAGTCGGTCCCAAGGGCGGTCTATACTCGCCTAACATGATTTACACACACAAGGTGCACAGTTCACACTATCGCTCGGGAACTGCTTTCTTACCGGGCACGGATCCGGGTCTCGCTACCTGTGTCGCAGGTTCCACCGGGCATCGCCACAGGCTCCTTCCCGGACGTGAGGTGAACCACGTCCGGTCTAGCGTCCACGGGTCAACCACGGCTTCCCCCTCCAGGTGCGGACACGACCACGGACCTCGGCACCGGCATGGAGCTAGCATGCTCCCATCATGTCATGCACACAGAGCCTTGGACTGCTCTGCACTCAGGCTGGTCTCAGCTTCCATCTGAATCATTCTCAGCTTCCAGGATCACAGCCTCCAGAATGAATGAATCTCACAATCACTCAGGTGGCCGGCTCTTATCGTGCCAGCCACTCCCACATGGACACACCCCCTCAGCTGCTAATCATCAGCTTCCACACAGCTCAGGTTAACTCCCTGTGTTCCGGGTTGTCAGCACTCACTCATCACATCCTATTCTTTATGGACTCCTCTCACTCTCACTGCCGCTCATTAGGCTCATGAACTCATTGTGTTCAGGTTGGTTCACACAGTATTACCATCAAACCGGCCAGTGTGCACGGGATCATACCTCGATCCTGCATGTGACGCGCCCCGGCCATGTGGACCATGCCGGCGGTGCCTCACATACCCCCCTCCTTGTTTACACCCGTGGGTAGGGGTTAAACACACGGCCCTGACAAGTCGGGTGACAGCGTCGCTCCAGGCTTGTGAATAAGGGTCACACACACTGCCGGCTTGTACACCTAGGACACCGGTAAACCGTGTCCTAACCTCCCCCCTCCTTGTGCAGACCAGTGGGGGATGAACACACTGCCATAGGAGCCGGGCCACCACACAACACCTTGTGGCACCGCTCCCGGTTTGTATACCTGTGACTCCTGTCCAACCTCCCCCCTCCTTGCTTAAACCAGCAGGGGCAAACACAGTTCATAGAATCCGGATGTGGCGTTGTCTTGGCAACTTCGTGACCCCTCGGGCCACCGGAACCTTGATCACGTCGACTTTGACTTCGGGACCCCTAGGGCCGCCCGATACTTTGAGTACGACGTCTTCGTGACCTCGCCAGGTCACCGGCAAGAGGCTAGGGTGCGTCGTGCGGTTGCCCATAGCAACCAAGTCCATATAAAGTGCATCAACAGAATTGTCCATATAAGGTGCTCCGGCACCACAGCCCTCGGCTGTACCAACCCCCCTTTGTAACTGGGGTGCATTCCTCACCGGGCAACCTTGCCCGCATTCTCCACCATATGTGAGGTAGCAACCGGGGAACCCGCTTGCAAAACGACAAGAACACGTGTTTTTAAGTTAACCAATGTCTACCCGTTTATTTTCACATAATAATCACATAACCTGGGTAGCATGTTTCACACATATCACATTGATTAACAACACTTTACATAAACACCATACATTTACATTTAACATCACAACACTTATATTGCACATAACGATTTATAGTAACCCGGGACCTGTAACCATGACTCTCTGTCCCCATTGGAGCTCTACTAACAGCTCCCGTGGTGGCTACGGCCTCCGGCCTACTTACACATCTTACAGTACCTTTATAATAAATACATTTGATATACTTCGATGATGACCCTTCCGGGTTCATAACAGGGATTGGCAAACCCTAGTAACCCGTGGCTGCGGCCTCAGGCCTAACCCCGCGTTACCCAGTACGGGAGCCCTTCTAACCCCTGCTTCTGACCTTCGTTACATACGCCTCAACGGGCCCTGTGGGTCCCAATGGCGGTACCTGCCGCCTAACTTTAGTCCCCCAGCATGATGATATACATTCACCCCTAGTCAGGAATCCTGCCTGACCGGGTCCTTACATACCGCATGTGATCCATCATTCAAACGTCCATGGATCACACACCTGCTCACAGCCCACATCCATGGACTGTGGCCCCTCCATGGCCCATTACAGGGACTGGCAAACCATAGTGCACGGGAACCTCTACATCCGTTACCTACTAGGAGCCCTCTTACCCCTGTCTCTGGCACCACAGGCACACTCACCCCATTAGAGGTCGTGGTTGAGGGACGGGTACCCTCTGCAAGCAGCAGGGCAAGCCTCCCTCTCGTCCCAAGGACGGAACGCCTCCAACATCATCCATACCAGCTGGGTCACTGTCTCTCCACATTATTATACATGGGTCTTACATAGGTCATCATCTCTCATTCAGGGCCATTACTTACGCCCTCATACACATAGTTCATCGGGTCCCTTAACTGAGTACTCTGACTCGGACCCAAAGGCGGTCTATGCCCGCCTGGCACACTACATACAATTGCCTCCACGGGCTACATACATTCCGGTTCATCAGGACCTTTAACGGACTCCACTGAGTCGGTCCCAAGGGCGGTCTATACTCGCCTAACATGATTTACACACACAAGGTGCACAGTTCACACTATCGCTCGGGAACTGCTTTCTTACCGGGCACGGATCCGGGTCTCGCTACCTGTGTCGCAGGTTCCACCGGGCATCGCCACAGGCTCCTTCCCGGACGTGAGGTGAACCACGTCCGGTCTAGCGTCCACGGGTCAACCACGGCTTCCCCCTCCAGGTGCGGACACGACCACGGACCTCGGCACCGGCATGGAGCTAGCATGCTCCCATCATGTCATGCACACAGAGCCTTGGACTGCTCTGCACTCAGGCTGGTCTCAGCTTCCATCTGAATCATTCTCAGCTTCCAGGATCACAGCCTCCAGAATGAATGAATCTCACAATCACTCAGGTGGCCGGCTCTTATCGTGCCAGCCACTCCCACATGGACACACCCCCTCAGCTGCTAATCATCAGCTTCCACACAGCTCAGGTTAACTCCCTGTGTTCCGGGTTGTCAGCACTCACTCATCACATCCTATTCTTTATGGACTCCTCTCACTCTCACTGCCGCTCATTAGGCTCATGAACTCATTGTGTTCAGGTTGGTTCACACAGTATTACCATCAAACCGGCCAGTGTGCACGGGATCATACCTCGATCCTGCATGTGACGCGCCCCGGCCATGTGGACCATGCCGGCGGTGCCTCACACTGGCTTCACATTAGCGTTTGTGTCTGCATGCTGATGGCATGCAGACACAAACGCTGTCAGAAGCAGTGTCCTTATGATGTGTCCGCAGCGGATAATGTCCGCCTGCGGACACATCACTATGGAGCCCGGCAGCCAATCGGCGCTGGCCGGGGGCGGAGATCAGCACCGGAGGTCTCCGCCCCCCGGCCGCCGGTAAGCTCCGGGACTGTCGGCGGGGAGAACAGCTGATCTGACAGCTGTTTGAATCTTCCCGCGCCGACACTGTGAGGAGATGTCGTCGCGGGAAGATTCAAACAGCTGTCACATCAGCTGTTCTCCCCGCCGACATCGCTAGGAGATTACAGGCGGCGGGGAGAAGGAGGACAGCAGAGGGTCAGCTGATCTCCCGGTGGCCGTCGGTGAGCTCCTGTGACATCACCGGCGGCCACCGGGAGATTTTTCAATGGGTCCGCAGCGTTCTCCCGCGCTGTCAAGCGCTGAACACTGCGGACCCATTGACGGCAATGCATTTTTTGTGCGCTTGGGGACGCTTGCTGATCTTCCAAGATCCCCAAACGCACAAAAAAATGCTGCAAGCTGCGTCCCGGGTGCGGATGCTGGACACCGGAAGGAGCAGATATCGTCCGCATCCGCACCCGAACGCAGGAAACGCAGGCACTATGCGTTCCTATGTTAAACATAGGAACCGCAGTGCGCATGCGTTTGAATGCTAATGGGAAAGCAGCATACGCTGCGTTCCCATACGCAAATGTGAAGGCAGCCTTAGAAGGGTGAGATTATGTAGAAAATACGACAGGTGACCTAAAGCAGAGTCAGGCTGGGGAGGGGGAAAGGAGCTGAGGAGGTAAAATCTAAATTTCAAGATAAGAGGAACAGATTGTATTGTTCTATGATTAAGTGATCAGTGGAGACCTGAAAATTCCTCAGTGAGTGTAGAAAGCTATAAATTCATGCGAGACAGTTCATGTATAGGGGCCATCACACGCATCAATTTGTTGTTAGCGATCTCAGTCAAGCTAACAACGTCGTTCACATCGCTGGTGAGCTGTCACACAGGCAGACTCACCAGCGATGTGGACCAGCGACAACGCTGGTAACCATGGTACACATCGGGTTATTAGGCGCCGCGCGACGCTTAGTGACCTGATGTTTACCATGGATACGAGCTCCCAGCATAGGCTGATCGCTGGTCTCCCGCTGTCACACGCAGCGATGCTGCGTGTCCAGTAGGCGACCATCGATAGATTTGTGAACATGTACACAAATCTGCGATCAACGATCAACGACTGATCGTTGATCGTTGACAGGTGTCGCACGCAACGATTTCGTTCATGACATTGCTGCAGCGTTACCAAAAATGTGACGTATGAACGATATCGTTTCAAAAATCGTTGCGTGTGATAGCCCCTTAAGAAGTGTCAAAAGTTCATTGTCCTAAACCTGGGGTCTGTTCGAAGATGTGATATCCCCAAATGCCCTTTCAATTGGTATAAAAACGCATGAATCCATGTGAGATATTCAATCCTGTTTTGAATGTGTCAAAGGTCGTTATCAATTTGTATTCCCAAATTCTTCTTTCTTTCTGAGATTTGAAGTTACTTTTTAAAAATGAGCAGCCAGACAATGGTGATTTCGGACCATAGTCCGATATGCCTGGATCTAATGGACTATCACCAGCGAGGTGTAGACTTCCTGTGGAGATTCCCCTCATATCTCTCGAGAGACGGGGACTTTAAGATTAAACTTAAGGAATGGTGGTCAAACTTTGCGTCAGATAATGCCCAACATAAAGACAATCACCGCCTATATTGGGAAACAGGAAAGACAGTACTGAGGGGGTATATATTGGCCCACACTTTCAGACAAAAAAAAACCATAAAGGAAAAATATACAATTGCCAGCGAGAAAGTGTCAAACTCATATAAGTCCTATAGACATACACATAGTTCAACTGACAAGCAGGCCTGGTTAAACGCCAAAGCTGAGTTCGAGGAGTGGGCCAACAAAAGAGAGGAAATGACAAGAGGCCAACTGGAGACGGATCTCAATAGATTCGGTGACAAGGCAGGGCGCCTACTGGCAAGGTTGGCAAAGGGACGGAGACTGCCTAATCCAATAATGGCACTACAAAAAAGAGGGGGAGGACTTACGACAAATCCCAAGGAGATTAACACCATTCTAGAACAATATTATAGACACTTATACAGCACACAGTCAGAAACATCCCAAAGGGGTTTAGAATGGCTAAAAGATATACCAATCACTCCCATTACAGATGTTGATCTGGAAGATTTAAATAGACCTATAGTGAATGAAGAGGTAGATCGGGCCATAAGGAACTTAGGTAATGACAAGGCTCCAGGACCAGATGGGTTCACGGGGGAATTCTTTAAAATTCTGAGAGACGACATAACCCCAACATTGACTGGACTATTCAACGATATTTTAGCGGGGGAACCCATTTCGGAGGCTATGAATGTAGCATATGTTAAACTGCTACCTAAAGGGGACAAGGGGGGAGAGGATCCGGCGAACTTCAGACCTATCTCACTGATCAATCTCGACCTTAAACTGATCTCCAAAATCATGGCGGATAGACTGGCTAGAGTAATGCCATCTCTGATAGAACACCATCAGACGGGGTTCATTAAGGGGAGGTCAGCGGTTACTAATGTCCGCAAAGCTTTGCTAGCAATAGACGCGGTCCGGTGCGGAAAATTCACGAGAGGCGGAGATCCAGCCATGGTCACCCTAGATGCAGAAAAGGCGTTTGATAATGTGAGGTGGCCATGGCTGGATATGGTCCTAGACCGCATAGGTATATCTGGAAATTTCCGCCAATACATACAGGCCCTATATAACAACCCAACGGCAAAAGTCCACACCCCGGGTTTCATATCTTCTGCATTTCCCTTGCAAAAGGGTACCAGACAGGGGTGTCCCTTATCGCCTCTTTTGTTTAATCTGGCCTTGGAACCCCTAGCAAGGTTTATAAATAACTTCAGTTCATTTGAGGGTATCGCAATAGGAAAATTAAACCTGAAATCGGCTCTCTTTGCAGACGATATTATTTTATTTATGAACAATCCAACTAGAGATCTACCTGATTTATTAAATAACATAGCCCGTTTCGGGGAATTTTCGGGGTTCAAATTGAATAAAAATAAATGCGCGCTTCTGTGGTTGAATGAGGGGGGAGGAGGAGGGAGGAGAAAAACGATCATAGATATCCCTATAGCCACTTCCTCAATTAAATATTTGGGACTGATCCTAAATAGATCACCGGACCAATTATATTCCCTCAACTACGGCCCATTATTTGATAAGATCGAGAGAGAACTAAAGAGATGGTCTGGTCTTCCGCTTTCATTGTTGGGTCGCTGCCAGCTGATTAAAATGATCAGCTTTGCCCGGATCCTCTACCCCCTACAAACCTTACCATTGTTGCTGAAACGCTCAGATATAACAAAACTAAATAGAGCTTTCAGCAGATTCCTTTGGAAAGGCAAAAAACCGAGGCTAAGACTGGGGATTTTGTCCCGGGCCAAAGACAATGGGGGAACTAACTTTCCGGACATTAGAGGCTATAACTTAGCTTGTCTTTTCAGACATGTCGTGGAATGGGTCAAACAGTCCGAGAGGTATTCTGACAAACACCTGGAAGAGGCATACTGCTCCCCGTGGGATAGGAGTGCGCTGCTGCACACTTCATTTTCTGGTTTACCAACCCACATAAAATCATCAGCTATCTTCCGTGACACAATTATGACATGGAAGGCGGTGAGAAAGAAATATGGGTTGGCATGGAGAGTGTCAAAATACCTCACGCCTTGGAATTTCCCAGACTTTAAAGAGGGCAGAGAAAATGCTCTGTTCGAGAAATGGAGACATAAGGGAATAGCTAAGATAGGGGACCTTCTATTGGAGCAAGAGAAACGATGGATGACGAGGGACGAAGTCATAGAGACCTTTGACCTAGGGGAAAGGCAGGAGCTGCAATATCTCCAAATTAAACATCACATAATGGCTAAACTCAAAGACGTATCAAAAGAAGTAGAGCACAATGCCTGTGATAGAGTAATAGACTTAGATACCAACCAACTAACTATTTCAACAATATACAGTTTAATGAGAGAAACGCTGCTTCCACGGGGTGGGTCGGTGCCTTTCACAAGATGGCGTAAATTCTTGGGTCTAGATAATGTTGAGGAAAGCATCCTGACGGGATGGTCAAGAATAAGACATAACATTTTAAATGAGCAATGGCGTGACACGCAGTTTCGCATCATACACGGTCTAATATACGGATTTGACCTCCCGTCATCACCCACCAACCCCGATAGGAAAACTAGCTGTCCTAAGTGCGCTAGGGAGAGGACAGACATG